>WOXC01003266.1:0-62619 GCA_011680675.1 Gymnobelideus leadbeateri
AAGAAGGATTTTGAAAATCAAGGAAGAGAAGGGGAGGGAAAATTGAGAAGAGAAATGAGAATTATACAAGAAAATCATGAAAAGTGAGTCAACAGTCTACTAAAGGAGACCCCAAAAATACTGAAGAAAATAACACCTAAAATAGACTAACTGAAATGGTTAAAGAGCCCCCCCCCCAAAAAAAGAAAAAAACAAAAAACAATGAGGAAAATACTTTAAAAAGCTGAATTTGCCAGATGGAAAAGGAATTTCAAAAACTCACTGAAGAGAATAATTCCTATGATATTAATCAAGTGGTCTTGTTTTTTGCACTTTGATTTTCTATTTCAAAAATGAGGGGATTAAATTAGTTGACGTCTAATATCTCTTCCAGATTCATATCTACCAGCCTATGATTCATGTTGTTCCTTTTCCCATTTAAATTAAATTAACAACAAATGATCAGTTTAGTTCCTTTTCTCCTCCTCCAACTGGATTAACTTTTGTCATGACATGTTAAGAACCTAAGTGAAAACAATGAGTAAAACAAATTGTAAATTGTTCCAATGGGTTAATTTCAGAGCTTCAGGAAGTATGGTCCAATTTAGACCATATTCACTATAAATTTCATAGCCTTATATGATAGCAAAATTCCTTTTTCAGTAATGAAAAGTCTGAGAATTGTGCAGGTTTTTCTTGATTGAGGGAATGACTGAACAAATTGTCCTATGTGAATGCAATGAAATACTACTCTTCTCTAAGAAATTTTGAATTTCAGGAATTCTGTTAAAGTTGAAAGGATGAATAGATATATAGTAAGGAAAGTAGAACCAGAGGACATTATATGATGACTACTATCACATAAAGAAAAATAACACCAAACTCATCACAATCCCGATAACTTAGATGAGTAATCCTAATTGTTATGAAGAGTACCTCCTTGTTAGAAACAAAAAAGAGAACTCTAGATATTGAATTAAATATGTATTGTTAGACAATATTGGGTCAATATTTCAATTTGCTTTGATTAGTTGTACTTTTATTTTATATGAGTAGAATCTTCTCTTTGGGAGGGGATATTCAGAAAAGACAATTACAAAAAAGCAACAATGAAAGCTAAATATATCAGCAAAGAGAAGGGAAATTTATTATTATTTGCAGATGCTATGCTGGCAAATTCACAAAACTCCATGGAAGCAGCAAGGAACCTAATTGAGACAATTCACAGCTTAAGTAAAGTATAAGAAAGAAAAATATATCCACAAAAGTCATTAGCATTTTTGCGAGCCAGAGACTTGCTACTAACCAAACCCAGGAAGAAATGATGAGTTAAATGCAATTCAGAATGATTCCAAAATACTTACACTATCTAGTAAATCCATTCAGAAATATTCAATATTAATATGAATATAGCTAGAAGACACTTTTTTTTTACAGAAATAAAGTGATATAAATGATTGGAGACATATTCTGAATATAATAAAAATGACAAACCTGCCTAAATTAACACACTCACTGCTTTTAGACTTCTTGAACTGAATATTCTATACCATGTCAAAATCAACATATGCACAACAGAACTTATTATCCTTTAACTAAAACCTTTTCCCCTTCCCAATTTTCAATAAGCTGCTGAGTGTGCCTTTTAGTAACCCAGATTTGTAACCTCGATGTCTTAATTGATTCCTCATTCTAACTCATAAAATATATTCATTTTCTTGTCAAATCTTGTCCTTTCTACATTCACTAAATCTCTCATATAAATCCCTTTCTCTCCTCCTACATAGTAACCATGCTAATTCAAGTCCATATCACCTGATGCCTGTTTTATTGCTATCATCTGGTTCATCTTCTGGCTGATTTCCTGGTCTCCCACCTCTCCAACTCCAATTCATTCTCCACTCAGCTGGGAAAGTGATTTTCTAAAAGTGCAGGTTCACCCATGTCACCTCCTACTCTTTAAACATCATGAGCCCCCCTTTAACCTTAAGGATCAAATTTAAAGTGATCTTTTTGGCATTTAAAGCCCTTAACAACTTGACAGATGTTATCTGTTGTAACTATCTCTCCAGTCTTATATTTTACTGGCTTTTCCCTATTCCTGTCATCTCTCTGCTTTCTAGACTCCCTTGCTTATATCAACACTTAGTTTAAATCAGTGCTGTCAAACTCAAACCAAAATGGCGGTCATTAATCCATACACAAAGATCCCTGTGGGCTGCATATTGACTTAATTTTACAGTACAATATTATCTATGTTTTATTAAACACATATTTTTGATATTTTCCAATTACATTTTAGTATTGTTTAGGTCCCACTTGGGAGTGTTTAGGGGTGTCAGTTTGAATTCCATTTTCTGCATTGCCTTATTAGGTGACTAACTTCCATTTACATCTCCCTCTCTCTCCTCTCTCTTTCTCTCTTCTCTTTCTTTCTGTCTCTGTCTCTCTCTGTCTCTGTGACTCTGTATGTCTGTCTTCAGATATATTTTGTATATAAAATAGCTATTATAAACAGTTATTTCCATGTTGTTTCCTTTGTTAGAATGTGAGCTCTTTGAGGGAAGGCACTATGTTTTTACTCTTTACAGATCCCCTAGTACTTAGGACCATGCCAAGAAGTCCTTAACAGACTAATTGAATGACTTTTAATTCCATATCACTCAAATTATACTAGGTGATACTTTATAGAACTAGACAAACCTGTAACAAAATTGATTTGGAAAAACAAATAGTCTAAAATGTCAAGGGAAATAATGGATGAGAAAAACTGAAAGCGGGGCACATGGTATAATATGACCATACACAAATTATAAAGTAGTTCTCAAAGTTATTTGATGGTAGTTAAAAACAAGCAAAAAAAAGAACACTGAAAAAAGCTGTGCAGAAAAGACAAGAAAGAGAAAAAATAATATCAATAGCTCACAATTTGATACACTCAAGAATTTAAATTGTTAGGGGAAATATTTCATTTTTAACAATAGGCTTGAGTCTGGATATATACTTTCCTTATTGTAGGTATCTTAAGGATGAGAAAATTCCTTCTACCACTTTAGGTTCACATCATTTCTACAAATTATAGTTTTATCAAGCCTCCTGGTGCACTTAAAAGTTCAGAGACTTACTTAAGGTGACATACCCTGTATGGGGCAAAGGTCAGATTGAAATGAGGTCTTCCTGGTTAGTTTCCATACCCTATGCTAAATTGTCTCTTCCTTTTTTTTTCTATTTTTTTGGAACTGCTTGAGTTTCAAACTGGAAAGAAGCATTGCAGAATTTAGGTCTAGATGAACAACTTCAACCATAACAAAATTAGAATGGACATATAACCAGAACAAAATAGGTGTATGGATGTTGTAGAACAATATTTCAGAATTTGGAGTCATTCTTTGCATTTAGAAATGGGAGGCATTGTGGACAATGGATAGTTCATGAAGAGCTTGCTTAAAAGGCTTTGTTTAAACTCCTGCCTCTGACACATACTGACTGTGTGATATTGGTTAATTTGCTTATTCTATCTGTGGTCTAGATAGAGTTGTAATCTCTCTTCGAGCTCTCCTAGACAGTTGCAGAGAAGATGCCTACTTGCATTGGTACAGAGAGTTTCCTCAGATGTGAATTTCTTCTGCTTATGAAATCTCTGGTCCACTGCTTAACTTATTTCTTAGGAAATGGTGGATAAGTGAAAGACATAGGATGATGGGAAATTTGTATGAGCTGATGAAAGAGAGCTAAGCAGAAATTAAAGAAAAATATACAGAATAAATTAAATGTTGCAAGTAAAAACATCACAAACAGGGAATTTAATTCTAAATAAATGTAAAATCAATGAAGTTCCCAGAGAACAGATAATGAAATATACATTTATTCTTAAAAGCAAAGGACAACTGGGATACAAGGTTTTATAAAGTTATATACGTGTGTGTGTGACATACACACATAGCCAGATACTGTCACTATTTCAGATATTTTTGCTTAATTACCATTTTTATCACAAAGAAATGTTGAATCTTGAGGGTTGGTATTTCCAGAAATGATTGTAGTATAATTACAAATGTATCAGTCAGTGCATTTTGTAAAGAACAAAATTACTAATTCAGTATCAATGAAGCATAAGATTTGAATTGTTTTCCCATTAGTTGAAATAGGTGTACTTTTTCTCATTGAGTTTCATTTGTGACCAATGACATACATTTTTGAGGGGGTTCATGGGAGTTAAATAAAATTGCACTGTGAGTCAATGGGATGGAGGGAAGTCAACTGGTTGATCCAGAGTGAAATCAAATGAATAATCATGGTATCATAAGATTAAGTTCATCCAGAAGTCTGCAGACACATTATGAGAGGTGATATTTTCTTTTGTAAGAACTTAAAAACTGAAGACTGTATGGAAACCATTGGAGTATGGAAGTCTGCCAATGTGCTACCAATTATTTCTTTTCATTGTCCCTTGAATTGTTGGTTTGATTAATTTAAAATAAATGGCTGTTTTTGTATTGTTTTGTTTGTTTTTTAGCATTGAGGATGCTTAGACTCATGGACCCTTATAGAATGTCCATTATAAGCTTGACCATGAGAAACTTACCTATATTTGTGTTTATATGATAGCATATAATAGTTTAAAAAGCCTTCTCCAAATGTAGAATGAATAATTCCCCTTTAAATTGTCAGAGTACTTGTTTCCCTCCATATTTATGTGTTTACAAACAGGACCTGGAGATAAAGAAGCTTTATGTGCATAGAACAGCAGCAAATGAATTATCCAATGTTAAATAAATTGCCCTTTTAAAATCCCTAGGCTTTACTAATTACTATTATTAAGAATTTATATAGCACTTTACGTTTGCAAAGAGCTTTACAGGCAGCAATTAACTATTTACCTGTGATAATTGTAAGTATTATTTTTCATTATTTCACATATGGGTAAAGTTAAGAGGGAAGGAGGGAGGGAGGGAGAGAGAGAGAGAGAGACAGAGAGACAGAGACAGAGAGAGACACAGAGAGAGAGACAGAGACAGAGAGACAGACACACACACAGAGACAGAGACAGAGACAGAGCCAGAGAGAAAGAGACAGAGACACAGAGAGACAGAGAAAGAGTGGGGGGGAGGTCAGAAACAAGAAGATTCCTTGATTTTCTAAGATCATAACAAGTTCCTGTGAAACCCAGAAAAAGAATTTGGTATTTCTGGCTCCTCAATGTATCTCAGAATTCAAATGAAATCAAACTACATATGTCCCATTTGGTCAGAAAGTGGTACAAAGTGTGTATGGGCACTCAAGTTTCTGTATAAAGACAGTTGGCATGACCATTTGTTGATATTTGTGTTCCTAGCCTAATATATGTATGTAAGATGGTCTCTGAGGGGTAAACGCCTTAAATGAAGGGAGAGGGGTCTATGTGAAAGCTAAGTGTTGGCTGTGGGTCCATACCTAAGCTTTGTTATCTGAGTCAAATGGTTTCATTTAGCTTCAGTTTCAATGATAATCACTTTCACTTTTGCAAGGCATTTTCCTCTCTTATGACCACCCTATAATACAGGGAGGAAACTCCTTTTTATAGGAGGAAATCGGGACTCGAATATATTACACGGTTGGTTCATAGTCAATAAATACCTACTAAGTATAAGAGTGAGGATTTAAACACTCCTCTTTGGAATATGAGTCAGCAGCACCCCAGCTCTCTCTTGTTAACAAACAAGAATAGACTGAATGTATTTGATTTCCTGTGACTGTCTGGTGCATAGTAGGGGCTTGATGAATTCATATTGACTTGAAGGTTTGTCAGCTAGTAAGATTTATCCAGCATTTACCATGTAGCAGGTACTGTGGCTAAGCTCTGTGGACATAAAGAAAAGGGGAAATCATGATTCCTTCTCTCAAGTAGCTCAAATTCATAAAGAATAACCATTAACATTTACATAAAAGATAGATGCACACATGTGGGTGTATATATGTATATATATATACATATACATATATATATACATATATACATATACACACAAACATTTATCTATCTATCTATCTATCCATTTATCTATCTAAAAGATAAGGCTACACTTATTATCCCACCTACATAAAAGTAACTGTAGAAAGCTTTGTCAGATAGTATGTGGGATGAGGAGGGTAAGGGTACATGTAAGGGCCAGGAAAGGTCTTTGTCAAGAAGCATAATTTGAGCTGAGTCTTGAAATGTCACAGAAAAAAAGGAAGCAAAGAGGAGGAGGGAGAACATTTAAGGAATGAGGAATAAGAAAATAAATAGACAGAGTATTGAAAATAGGGAAAATCAAATTGATTCTGTTTTGTCATTGATTTCATTGTGTATTACTGGTGGTGTTTTGGTAAGTACCTAAGTCATGTTTTATTTGTGTCAGTGTAAAATTTGGGAATTCCACTTACTTCTAAATGACTTATTATGAGTTAAGTTTAGAAGTTCAGTTTTACAAGTCTCTGTTCTATTCTTGCCTCAGGGAAATCTGTTATCCTTGAATGATGCAGGTGGATGCCAGGGAGTCTGTTATATTGTACAAGGTAGTTTGGTCCACTATTGCTAACTTGTCAATCAACATTTCTCTGTGACAGGACAGAAGAAAGGTTGTTTTTAACCCTTCATTCTCAATTTTCGGGCAATTGTATTGTTTCTCATGCCTATAATGCTACAAGTCTAGTAACTAATCATGCTGTTTTTCCCATCCATGATTCTACCTTCTCTTTGGAGGTTCCTCCTTTGGGAATAAAAGAGAACTAGCTCATTCATTCTGGGGTTTAGCTTTTCTGAAGGGATTGCAACTCAGTTAATTGGCAAATTCACACTTTGTCAATAAGTTGATTGTACCTGGAAGTTCATGCCTCAATTTAGCTTGATTTCTGTCATAACAGTATTGAGATGGAATGTTGATTGTGAGGAAAAAGAGCATTCAAGGGATGGGGAACAGATAGAAAATAGGGAGTATGGAGATAGAGTGTCTAGTGTGAGGAAGAACAACTAGGGCAATGTAGGTATATTCTAGAATATGTGGGAGTGAGAAGATAAAGTATAAGGATAGGAAAGAATAGGTTATAATGGGTCTTGGATGCCAAAGTATTGTATTTGATCCTAGAGTTAATGGGAAGCCAGGGGAATTTATTGAGTGAATGAGTGAGTGAGTGTGTGTGTGTGTGTGTGTGTGTGTGTGTGTGTGTGTGTCTCAGGATGACAAGAGTCAGACCTGTATTTTAGTAAAATCACTGTTGTAGCTGAGGGGAGGATGGGTAAATGTGACAAGAGACTTGAGACAGAGAGACTAGTCAGAAGTTTATTGCAGCAGTTCAGGCATGAGGCCTGAGGAGATGAGAAACTATAATGTGGTGGTGATAGTTTGAATGGAGAGAAGGGAACTTATATGAGAGTTGTTCTGAATAGAGAGGTAATAAGATTTTGGGAAAAACTATTGCATATATGTGGTCAGTGCCACTGAGGAGTGGGGGACTGCATGGAGGTTGGAAGAATTTAAGACTGGGAATATAGGAGGGCAGTGCCCTGGACAGGAATAGGAAAGTTGAGAAAAAGGAGGTTTTTTGGGGGGTGAAAATGTTTTTTTTTCACAAGTTGAGTTTGAGATATCTAAGGAATATCCAATTTGAGATATCCATAAGGCAGCTGATGATGAAGGCCTGGAGCTGAAAAGAGAGAAAAAAGTTGAATAGAATTTGGGAATCATGAGGTCACAAAATTGGAAAGCATAGAGAGAGGAGGGGGCAGGATCCAGGAGAAAGCCTTGGGGAAAACCCATGGTTAGTGGACATGACATAGGTGAAAGTCCAGCAAAGGAAGAGCTACTATGTGCCAGGTGCTATGCCAGAAATTGTGTTAAGCATTGAGGGTATAAAGACAAATATAAAATTGTACCTACCCTTAAGAAACTTATATTCTTCTGGTAGAAATGATGGGTGTGTATATGCATGTATAGAAATGGATATGTATAAATATACTAAATGGCACAGGAGATAGATTAGTGGGCCTGAAATCAGGAAGTCCTGAGTTCAAATTTGGTCATCTATACTTAATAGCTGTGTGATCCTGGGCAAGACACTTAACTTATGTTTGCCTCAGTGCCCTATAATGTAAAAGATTATAATAAAAATACCAACCTCACAGAGTTGTAAGGATTAAATGAATAAAATTTACAAAGTACTTAGTAGAGTATAGGGCACATAGTAGGCACTTTATAAATCTAGTTATTATTATTATTATTATTATTTACACATAGCTAGGCACTGTGGATATAAAGACAAAGACAAAATGGTGTGTGTGTGTGTGTGTGTGTGTATGAGAGAGAGACAGAGACAGAGAGAAGAGGGAGGGTCTTTCAGAAAAAAAAAGTTTTGTTTTGTACAGTGGAGTTTGAGATACTTAAGTGATATAGTAAAAAATATATATATATATATATATATATATATATATATATAATACATACATAATACACATAATAAACATCTGATTTATACTTAGGTTTCCTGACTCTACAGTCAGTGCCCTATCTGAATGTAATGTAATGATTTTGTGATCCTTCTTCCCCACTTCAGTAGTGAGTTTAACTGATTGCCTCAAGATTAGCCAAGGATGGGGAGACAGAGCCAAGATGGCAGAGTAGAAACAGCGTGTCCAAACCACTCTGCCCCCAGATTACATCCAAACTATGTAAAAGCAGACTCTGAACAACTTCTGGAGCCCCAGCACCCACAGAATGACACAGAAAAGCTAAACTCCCGCTGAGGACAGCCCAGCAGCCTTGCAGGAAGGACCAGCTCAGAGGTCTGGGAGCCGGCAGCACAGCTTGCAGAGTGCGGGGAGCCGAGCACAGGTCCGGTCCACTTGACTAGTGGTTTTAGCCCCAGAGTGGCAGGGCCAGCAGCTGGCTGGAGGGACCCCAGAACACCAGCAGCTGTGGCCATTCCAGAATTATCAACATAGACATGCCTAGGACAAAGTGAGAGGTTAGTGCCCTATGGATTTTGGGACCAGTATTTGGGGAATGCACCGGCTTCCTCCCCTGGGATCTAGAAACCACTGTGGAGACACTCCATTTTGTAGTTTTCAGAGGCAGCTCCAGCTCCTGGCCTGCGAACTGTAGGGAGATACAGCGATCAGTATTGGGGGTTAATCGCTCTTGCTTTAACCTCCCTGGATCTGGATTGTGATCTGGAGTGGAGGTCGTGGGTGGGTTTCCAGCTTGCCAGAAAAGGAAGTTGCCCCCCACACGTTTGGGATGAAAATTGCCCTATCTGGCGGCAAAGATATACTGTGGAAACAAGCCCAAAAGTCAAGTAATTAAGTGGCAACATGCCAAGGCAAAGGAAACAAATTAAACAGAAAAATACAACCCTAGACTCCTACTTTGGGGGCAAAGAGTGTCGAAGCATAGGGGAAGAGGACTGTGAGGTCAGAAGTCCGGCTCCAAAAGCCGCAGGGGAAAACATGAATGGGTTGCAGGCCATAGAGGACTTTAAGAAGGACTTTAAAAATCAAATAAGAGAAGTGGAGGAAAAATTGGAAAGGGAAATGAGAAGGATGTAGGAAAAGTATGAAATGACATACAACAGCCTGACTGAGGAAAATAACTCCTTAAAAATACACCAACTCAAATGGCAAAAGAGGCTCAAAAAGGCAATGAGGGGAAGAATGCCTTAAAAAGTCGAATTTGCCAGATGGAAAAAGAATCTCAAAAGCTCATTGAGGAGATTCATTCCTTCAGAGTTAGACTGGAGCAAATGGAAGCTAGTAACTTTATAAGAAATCAACATGCTGTTAAGCAGATCCAAACAAATGAAACAGTAGAAGGCAATGTGAAATATCTCATGGGAAAAACCACTGACCTGGAAAATAGATCTAGGAGAGACAATTTAAAAATTATTGGACTACCTGAAAGCCATGATCAAAGAAAGAACCTAGAAATCACCCTTCAAGAAATTCTCAAGGAAATTTGCCCTGATGTTTTAGATCCAGAGGGCAAAATGAATTTTGAATCCAGGTTGATTGAAAGAATCCAAAGATCACCTCCTGAAAAAGATCCCAAAGAGAAAATTCCCAGGTTGAAAGAATCCAGAGATCACCTCCTGAAAAAGATCCCAAAGAGGAAATTCCCAGGAATATTATAGCCAGGTTCCAGAATCGCCCAGATCAAGGAGAAAATACTCCAAACAGCCAGGAAGAAACAATTTCAGTATGGTGGAAACATAATCAGAATAGCACAGGACCTGGCAGCTTCTACACTGAGGGATTGAGGGGCATGGAATATGATATTCCAGAGGGCAAAAGAGCTGGGAATGAACCCAAGGGTCACCTACCCAGCAAAACTCAGTATTTTGTTTCAGGGGAAAATATGGTCATTCAGTGGAATAGAGGACTTTCAAGCATTTTTTGAGGAAAAAAACAGAATTGAATAGAAAATTTGACATCCAGACACAAGAAGCAAGAGATGCCTGAGAATGTAATCAGGGAAAAGAAACCAAAAGGAACTTATCAAACTTGAACTATTTACATTCCTATATGGAAAAATAATAACTGTGACTGATGAAATCTTTCTCACTATGAAAATAATGGAAAAAGGGTGTATGGTCATATGAATACATATGTGAATGTGTGTGTATATGGTTACAGTTACATATGGATAGAGGGCATAGGTTGAATTTGTTGGGAAGAGAGGATACTCAAGGGGTGAAATTATGAGATGAGAGAGGGAAGTGGCAAGAAGAGATGGGAAGAGACAGGGTAGGGTAAACTATCTCATGTAGAAGAAGCAAGGGGGAGTGGCTGCAAGGGAGCAGAAGAATAGGAAGGCAAAAAGGCAGAACCACATTCTCATTGAATTTGGTTCAGGGAGAGAATGACATACATACTAAATGGGATATCTCAACCTGCAGCAGAATAGGGGGAAGGGGGATGAGAGGAGGGATGATGGATGGGAGGGCATCCTTGGGGGGAGGGGAGGTTGGAAGTACCCACTATAGAAGAGGGACAGGATTGAGTGGGGAATGGACCAGGTAGGGAGTGGGATGAGTGGGAGGGAATTATAAGCAGCCTTGTACAATATATCTACTATGATAATGTTTTGCATAGCTAAACATGTACAATGTATACTGAATTACTTATCTCCCCAGAGGGAATGGGTGACAAGGGAGGAAGGAAAGGGATCTGAATTTCGAGGTCTTAAAATGAAATGTTTCAAATATATATAAATACTATTATTAATACTCTTTTGCTTGTAATTGGGAGATAAGATGTGCAGGCATTGGGACACAATGAGTCACCTTCTTCTAATGGAAAAGTTGAAGGGAGTATGGGAGAGAGCAGATTGGAGGAAGCGATATCTTGCAGGACTGCTATTCTGGGAGGGTGGGTAGGGGGAACACAGTGTGGGGGGAAGTGATTGTAACTCAAAATCTGGCAGAAATGAATGATGTAAAACAGAAGTTAATAAAAAATAAAAGGTTTGGAATAAAAAAAAAAGATTAGCCAAGGATGAGACTGATTGGCAGATTGGACTATTAATATTCGACGTTTTAAGGACATTCCTTTGGGTTTGGATTGGAGTATATCAACAATGAGCACCCTTTCAATTATCAAATTCTATTATTCTGTGAAATGTAGGCACTGAGCCACCTTCAGTGGAATGGCTGCATAAATACAGTATGTGTGACATTCAAAATAAGATGACTCCTACCTATTTCTAAATGATGTCATATCCAAAGAGTTGGAGCCACTCTTTGCATATTTTATTTCTCTTGAAAACATTATTATTAATAGCATATTTAATGCTGGGCAGCTTCGTGGTTTAGTGGATAGAGTTCTGGTATTGGAGTCAGAAAGACCTGAGTTCAAATTTGAGCTAAGACCCTTCCTAGTTATTTCACTCTGAGCAAGTCAATCACCCTGTTTACCCTAGTTTCCTCATCTGTGAAATGATCTGGAGAAAGAAATGGTAAGCCATTTTAATTTTTCTGGTATGAAAACCCCAAATCGGGTCACAGAGAGTTGGGCATGTTTAAACAACAATGAAACAATAAGTATTCGCTTACATTTATAGAAAATCTAAAATTATTTTTGCACTTAACTATTGACTTTTCCAATAGTCGCAATCTGTTTCTTCTTAATTTCATCTTTGCAAAATCCTAACATATATTGTTGTTAAACACGATTTATCTCTTATTTCACTGCATAGGAATCTAATATTTGTAAATACCTTGCACTAGTCTTCTGCTAAAAATATCACTTCTCTGTTGGCCAAAGGAACTCAGTGGGATTTTTGAGGTCATTGTGAAATTGGCTCTAGACCAAAGTCATTCCACTTGATTACCTAGAGACAGAATTTGACATTCCTATCATTATTACACAATTTGAGGCATATTAATGGAATGTCAATGAATGAGTATCAAATTTTAGCAGCTAACCATTTCCCCCTCTCCCCACTGATTCTATTACCAGATCCCTATTCCTCTATACAAAAAATGGCAGGCCTAATGACATCAGCAAGCTTTCCTCCTCATTTGGTGTGAAATATTACCCAAGGGAAGAAATGAATGTTCACATTTGGAGGATTTATTACATGTTTGTCTCTGCCTGTTGCTAATCCTGTTATTCCATGAGCTGAATTTGTAATTCTGATTTTCCCTCAATGAAATGTATGCCTTTCCCCATTTTCTTGAGGGAAATTTTCATGCTGTATTTTGCAATCTATCTCATTTGCAGGCGAAAAATGCAAGTTTTATTACTGTTACCTATTTTTGCCCATGTCTTTTTAAATCTTCTACTCAGTTGTAAACTCCATGAAGGTGAGGAAGACATAATTCATCCTTCTATGCCAAGTGATTTTCAGATTTTCAATCAATCTTTACTAAACAGTGAATGAATGGTTCGGAAATATATTTGCAAAGATAATTTTTTTGTCAAATATGATGTCTTTTCCCCTACCAATATAACAGTCTAGATCTTTAAAATGTGAGCTGTTTGAGGTCAGTGTCTTTTTTCTCTCTCTTTGCACCATTAACACTCAGGACAGGCACCTTTTCATTGTAATAACTGCTTTTTGGTTCATTGTAAGTAGTTCCTTCTCAGGGGTTTTATTGTAAATTCACATTTTTGCAATTTTGGGAATTCTCTTATTCTTGCTAACTTTTTTTTTAAACAAATACTTTATTAACTTCTGTTTTACATCATTCATTTCCGCCAGATTTTGAGTTACAATCATTTTCCCCCCATTATTCCCCTACCCAACCTCCCAGAATAGCAGTCCCACAAGATATCGCTTCCTCCAATCTGCTCTCTCCCATACCTTCTCCCATACCCCCGTCGACTTTTCCATTAGAGGAAGATGAATCTTTGTGTCCCAATGCCTGCACATCTTATCTCCCTATTACAAGCAAAAGAGTATTAATAATAGTATTTATATATATTTGAAACATTTAATGTTACGACCTCGAATTTCAGATCCATTTCCTTCCTCCCTTGTCACCCATTCCCTCTTGGGAGATAAGTAATTCAGTATATGTTGTACATGTCTAGCTATGCAAAACATTATCATAGTAGATATATTGTACAAGGCTGCTTATAATTCCCTCCCACTCATCCCACCCCCCACCTGGTCCATTCCCTACATGATCCTGTCCCTCTTCTATAGTGGGTACTTCCAACCTCCCCTCACCCCAAGGATGCCCTCCCATCCATCATCCCTCCTCTCATCCCCCTTCCCCCTATCCTGCTGCATTTTTAGCCTTCCTTATTCTCCCCCTCCTTTGCACCCACTTCCCCTACATGAGATAGTTTACCCTACCATGTCTCTCCCCATCTCCTCTTGCCACTTTCCTCTCTCACCTCATAATTTCATCCCTTGAGTACTCTCCCTTCCCAACAAAATCAACCTATACTCTCTATCCATATATAACTGTAGCCATATACACACACATTCACATATGTATTCGTATGACCACACCCCCTTCTTCCATTATTTTCATAGTGAGAAAGATATCATCAGTCACAGATATTGCTTTTCCATATAGGAATGTAAATAGTTCAACTTTGATAAGTTCCTTTTGATTTCTTTTCCCTGATTACCTTCTCAGGCATCTCTTACTTCTTGCGTCTGGATGTCAAATTTTCTATTCAACTCTGGTTTTTTCCTCAAGAATGCTTGAAAGTCCTCTATTCCACTGAATGACCATATTTTCCCCTGAAACAAAATACTCAGTTTTGCTGGGTAGGTGACCCTTGGGTTCATTCCCAGTTCTTTTGCCCTCTGGAATATCATATTCCATGCCCTTCGATCCCTCAGTGTAGAAGCTGCCAGGTCCTGGGCTATTCTGATTGTGTTTCCACAATATTGAAATTGTTTCTTCCTGGCTGCTTGTAGTATTTTCTCCTTGATCTGGGGATTCTGGAACCTGGCTATAATATTCCTGGGAGTTTTCTTTTTGGGATCTTTTTCAGGAGGTGATCGGTGGATTCTTTCAACCTCTATTTTGCCCTCTGGATCTAAAACATCAGGGCAGTTTTCCTTGAGAATTTCTTGAAGGGTGATTTCTAGGTTCTTTCCTTGATCATGGCTTTCAGGTAGTCCAATAATTTTTAAATTGTCTCTCCTGGATCTATTTTCCAGGTCAGTGGTTTTTCCCATGAGATATTTCACATTGCCTTCTAATCTTTCTTTTGTTTGGATCTGCTTAACAGCATCTTGATTTCTCATAAAGTCATTAGCTTCCATTTGCTCCAGTCTAACTCTGAAGGAATGAATCTCCTCAGTGAACTTTTGAGATTCTTTTTCCATCTGGCAAATTCGACTTTTTAAGGCATTCTTCTCCTCATTGCCCTTTTGGGCCTCCTTTGCCATTTGAGCTAGTCTATTTTTTAAGGTGTTGTTTTCCTCAGTCAGGCTGTTGACCCTCATTTCATACTTTTCCTGCATCCTTCTCATTTCTCTTTCTAATTTTTCCTCCACTTCTCTTATTTGATTTTTAAAGTCCTTCTTAAGGTCCTCTATGGCCTGCAACCCGCTCATGTTTTCCCCTGGGGCTTTTGGAGCAGGACTTCTGACCTCACAGTCCTTTTCCCGCTCTATGCCCCCAAAATAGGAGTCTAGGGTTGCATTTTTCTGTTTCCTTTGCCTTGGCATGTTGCCACTTAATTGCTTGACTTTTGGGCTTGTTGCCACACTATGGCTTTAAGGCCAGCTAGAGGAATTTTCGTCCCGAACGTGTGGGGGGCAACTTCCGTTTCTGGCAAGCTGTAAACCCACCCACAACTTCCACCCTAGATCACAATCCAGATCCAGGGAGGTTAAAGCAAGAGCGATTACCCCCCAAGACTGATCGCTGGATCTCCCCACGATTTGTAGGCTGGGAGCCGGAAATGCCTATGAAAACTACAAAATGGCTTGTCTCCTCAGCGGCTTCTAGCCCCCAGGGGAGGGAGCTGACGCATTCCCCAAATACAGGTCCCAAAGTCCATAGGACACTAACCTCTTACTTTGTCCTAGGCATGTCTATGTTGATAATTCTGGAGTCTCCACAGTTCCTGGTGTTCTGGGGTTCCTCCAGCCTGCTGCTGGCCCTGCCGCCCTGGGGCTAAAACCTCGGCTCATGTGGACCTGGGCTGGGCTCGGCTCCTGAGCTCTGTGCGCTGTGGGCTCCCAGACCACTGGGCTGGTCCTTCCTGCAGGGTGCTGGGCTGTCCTCAGCGGGAGGTTAGCTTGGCTCCGCCCCCTCTTGCTAACTTTTATAGAGGATTCCGTGCTTTTGATTACATTTCACCAGCCAAGTGTAACACACTTTCTGTCTGTCTTCATTTGATATCATCAAGTACCTTACAAAGACTTTTTATCACATTTAAACTAAGCTGTCTGAGGGATCTGATATCTTGGGAATCTTACCACCTACTTTAAATGGGGTTAGGTTGAGAAAATCTCACCTTTATCCTTGATGACTGGACTGCTCCACCAGAATGCATTAAATCATCCAATGTTTCCCTGGCCCCCCAATTGTCTTTGCTCTTTATCTGCCCATAGCTTGCCTTCTTTTATTTTTTTTTTATTTTTTTGGGGGGGGGCAATTGAGGTTAAGTAACTTGCCCAAGGTCACATGGCTAGGTTTTTATTTGTGTGTGCGTTAAGTGTCTGAGGTTGGATCCGAACTCAGGTCCTTCTGACTCCAGGGCCAACGCTCTACTCACTGCACCACCTGGCTCCCCCAATAGCTTGCCTTCTTTACTGTAGAAAATAAGCTTCTTGAGAGCAGGGGCTTTTTGGTTTTGATAAAGACTATCTAGCACATAGCAAGTGGTTATTGATTATTTTATATCTTTTAATTAAGTTAACTAGAATTGAAAATAGAAAAGTAATATCCTACTTCATCTAATATGAAAACAAGATGATTTTATAGGTCAGAAGCAATGTGAAGTTAGGCAAAGAAACTCAGGCTTGGAATAAACAAAGAAATAAAAAGGAAAGGAGATGGGAAAACTTTCTTTTAATCAAATCAAATGTATGAGAGCCATGACCTAAAATGGGCCTTTTACCCATTTTAGTCTAGCTCTACCAGATGCAAAAAGTTTTTTTTTTTCATAGCTCCTGCTTGTTAGCTGTGTAATGAATGGCAGACCTTACAAATAAAGTCCTAAAGAAGAAATAAGAAGACATCTCCATATTGCCTCAAATCTTCTTAGTCCATTGGAAGGGCTTCATGTGATAGTCATTGATGCCCTCCATTCCCCCAGTGTCCATCTCCTCATCAGTCTCTGTTACCTGTACGAGAATAAATTTCATAGCTTTAGCCTACCATTTTCCTAGAACAATTTTCCATTGAATAGGGCTGCATGTCAATGGCTTGACTGGATAAATCTTCCACTGGGAGTCAAGGTCAGTATCATCATTATATGAAAAGCAGAAGTAGCATCACCAATAGCAAAATTTTGCAGTTGTGTTCCACTGTTAACTTTGATGATTACAGTGCCAAACAAACACATAGGGTACCATAGATTTAAATTAATCATGAATGTCCTTCCTAAAATTTTTTTCAATAGATTTCTATCAAAGTATACTCTAAAAAAAACCGTGGTCCATTCTGAATTTCTAGCTTTGTTTAAGCCTTAGATCATGTATGCTTCTTAAAGGAAGATTTTTCCAAGTCCCATGAAGTGTCTTCCTTCTCCATGGAGTTGCTATTATAGAGCAGTAATAATATAAACTTTGGAATCAGTAGATATGAGTTTGAATCCCATAATATGATTTATTAACTGTGTGACCTTGGGGAAGTCATTTCACATCTAGGAAGTTCATTATTTCCATGTGTAACATAAAGTATTCAGATGAGGAGGCCACAAAATCTCAATTAGCTTTAGTGTTTCTGGAATTGTGTTATCACAATTATGAGTGATAACACACACTTAGGTCACATGCATTTGTTGGGTCTCTTTCTTGCCTCAAACATATCATGTGTATATATATATATATATATATGTACAAACTGAGGGAGTCAGATTAGATATTTATGATTTCTTTTCGTTCCAAATAAAAGATCACATCTTTCACCCTGCTATATTACTCAGTAGAATGTAAACTCCTTGAAGGCAATGACTGATTTCTTTTTAAAGGAGCATGGTAGATAATAGAATTCATAGAAAATGAGTACTTGTTGGGTTGGGTTGGTCATCAGCCAAGAAAATGGACAGCCATGACAAATGATGTTAGGGGAGGTTGTATTGAAGAACAAAAATCAAGTAGGTAGTCAGGAGACTTTGTCATCTTTGATTGTTGTGAATTAGCTATATGACATTGGATAAAATCATATCTCTTCTTTGGACATCATTTTATTTTCTTCATCTACCAAGTGAAAAGTTAATAAGAGATGATATCCCAAGTCCTTTCCATGCCTGGCATAGAATTATAACTCAGATCCCTCTCTGAGTTCTGAGACTCTAAACCCTTTGTGTGAAATGACACATAGAACAAACATATCTACCTATGCTGTAAAAATTCCAAATTGGATCTGTTAAGACCAGCAGTGTTTGCCCTGTAACAGATGCATGCTTCCCAGAACTCAGTCGACAACTTGTGTTTTCTGGTGTACAAAGCAGATGACGGTATTGACTCTACTTTAGCTCATTAAAAACAGTGTCAATCATACTTTGTACTTATAATAACCAATGAGTAGATTCCCCTTGAGCAAAGATGTGGAAATGAAGCTCTCTTCTTTTATTAGAGAAGTAGAAGACAATGGGTATGGCATGTAGTATAAATGGGCAACTGTGTTAGATGTTTCATCTGATTTTGTTTAGCTGTTTAATGGGAACTGATAATGATGTTAAATGAAAGACATCAATAAAAGTAACTACAATGACAACAACAAACAGATCAATGACAAAGTCAGCCTTTGAGAGGTGGGAGGAGCTCAGGCTCTTTCATTCAGCAGGGAAAAGCACTGGAATTGTCAGCCCCAGGAAGAAATGGAAGGTGCCATTTTGATAGGAGTCGATCCAAAGCCACAAGTGCATGAAGAAGGCTTTATTTGCTCGTGTTTTTAAGCTCTGAAAAGCAATTTTTGTAGCTTTAACCATGACCTTTGAATATCTTCCTAATCCTTACTTACTGAAACAGAGTAATAAACCTGCCCTTTGTGGGATCAATATCTCTATAAGAGATGTTTGACATCAGCTTCAAAGGAGAGGAATAGGTAGATGACTTGACTAGAAGTTAATGATTTGTTGTCTCCTAAATTGGATAAGAAAAAAAGAAAAAATAACTTAGAAAGATAATAAATTTTAGATTGGGCCTATAATTCAGTTTGAAAATTGGAACCACAAACTATAATGCAAATAATAAAGAATAAAAGATTTCTTAAATAGCAGAAATTATGCAATGTAATACATAAAAGTGTTAAGAATTATCTGAATAGATGCTCATTCAGTAAAGTCAAATCTACTTTTTTTTTTTTTTTTTCTTTAAACAAATACTTTATTAACTTCTGTTTCATCATTATTTCCCAGTTTTGAGTTCAACTTTTCCATCCCCTACCCAACCTCCCAGAATAGAGTCCCACAAGATTCTCTCCAATCTGCTCTCTCCATACCTTCTCCTCCCCATTGACTTTCTTAAGGAAGTGAATCTTTGTGTCCAATCCACATCTTATCTCCCATTAAGCAAAGAGTATTATAATAGTATTTATATATATTTGAAACATTTAATGTTGACCTCAATTTCAGATCCATTTCCTTCCTCCCTTGTCCCCATTCCCTCTTGGGAGATAAGTAATTCAGTATATGTTGTACATGTCTAGCTATGCAAAACATTATCATAGTAGATATATTGTCAAGGCTGCTTTAATTCCCTCCCACTCATCCCACCCCCACCTGGTCCATTCCTACATGATCCTGTCCTCTTTATAGTGGGTACTTCCAACCTCCCCTCCCCCAAGGATGCCCTCCCATCCATCATCCTCTCTCTCCCCCTCCCCCTATCCTGCTGCAGGTTGAGATTCCCATTTGTATGTGTCATTTTCTCCTGAACCAAATTCAATGTGAATGTGGTTTTGCCTTTTTAGCCTTCCTTATTCTCCCCCTCCTTTGCACCACTTCCCCTACATGGGATAGTTTACCTACCATGTCTCTCCCCATCTCCTCTTGCCACTTTCCTCTCTCACCTCATAATTTCATCCTTGAGTACTCTCCCTTTCCAACAAATCAACCTATGCCCTCTATCCATATATAACTGTAACCATATACACACACATTCACATATGTATTCTATGACCACACCCCCTTCTTCCATTATTTTCATAGTGAGAAAGATATCATCAGTCACAGATATTGCTTTTCCATATAGGAATGTAAATAGTTCAACTTTGATAAGTTCCTTTTGATTTCTTTTCCCTGATTACCTTCTCAGGCATCTCTTGCTTCTTGTGTCTGGATGTCAAATTTTCTATTCAACTCTGGTTTTTTCCTCAATAATGCTTGAAAGTCCTCTATTCCACTGAATGACCATATTTTCCCCTGAAAAAATACTCAGTTTTGCTGGGTAGGTCTTGGGTTCATCCAGTTCTTTTCCTCTGATACATATTCCATGCCCTTCGATCCCTCATGGAAGCTGCCAGGTCCTGTGCTATTCTGATTGTGTTTCCACAATATTGATTGTTTCTTCTGGCCGCTTGTAGTATTTTTCCTTATCTGGGGTTCTGGAACCTGGCTATAATATTTCTGGGAGTTTTCTTTTTGGGATCTTTTTCAGGAGGTGATCGGTGGATTCTTTTAATTATTTGCCCTCTGAATCTAAAACATCAGGGCAGTTTTCCTGAGAATTTCTTGAAGGGTGATTTCTAGGTTCTTTCTTTGATCATGGCTTTCAGGTGTCCAATAATTTTTAAATTGTCTCCTGGATCTATTTTCCAGGTCAGTGGTTTTTCCCATGAGATATTTCACATTGCCTTCTAATCTTTCATTTGTTTGGATCTGCTTACAGCATCTTGATTTCTCATAAGTCATTAGCTTCCATTTTCCAGTCTAACTCTGAAGGAATGAATCTCCTCAGTGAACTTTTGAGATTCTTTTTCCATCTGGCAAATTCGACTTTTTAAGGCATTCTTCTCCTCATTGCCCTTTTGGGCCTCCTTTGCCATTTGAGTTAGTCTATTTTTTAAGGTGTTGTTTTCCTCAGTCAGGCTGTTGACCCTCATTTCATACTTTTCCTGCATCCTTCTCATTTCTCTTTCTAATTTTTCCTCCACTTCTCTTGATTTTTAAAGTCCTTCTTAAGGTCCTCTATGGCCTGCAACCCGCTCATGTTTTCCCCTGGGGCTTTTGGAGCAGGACTTCTGACCTCACAGTCCTTTTCCCCTCTATGCCCCCAAAATAGGAGTCTAGGGTTGCATTTTTCTGTTTCCTTTGCCTTGGCATGTTGCCACTTAATTACTTGACTTTTGGGCTTGTTGCCACACTATGGCTTTAAGGCCAGATAGAGGAATTTTCGTCCCGAGTGTGGGGGGCTTGTTTCTGGCAAGCTGTAAACCCACCCACAACTTCCACCCTAGATCACAATCCAGATCCAGGGAGGTTAAAGCAAGAGCGATTACCCCCCAAGACTGATCGCTGGATCTCCCCACGATTTGTAGGCTGGGAGCCGGAAATGCCTTGAAAACTACAAGTGGCGTGTCTCCTCAGCGGCTTCTAGCCCCGGGGAGGGAGCTGACGCATTCCCCAAATACAGATCCCAAAGTCCATAGGACACTAACCTCTTACTTTGTCCTAGGCAAGTCTATGTTGATAATTCTGGAGTCTCCACAGTTCCTGGTGTTCTGGGGTTCCTCCAGCTGGCTGCTGGCCCTGCCGCCCTGGGGCTAAAACCTCGGCTCACGTGGACCTGGGCTGGGCTCGGCTCCTGCGCTCTGGCTGCCGGCTCCCAGACCACTGTGCTGGTCCTTCCTGCAGGGTGCTGGGCTGTCCTCAGCGGGAGGTTAGCTTCTCTGTGTCGTTCTGTGGGTGCTGGGGCTCCAGAAGATTTTCAGAGTCCTTTTTTACATAGTTTGTGGAGAATCTGGGGGCAGAGAGGCTTGGATGAGCTGTTTCTACTCCGCCATCTTGGCTCCGCCCCCCCTCAAATCTACTTTTTGACTCTGAAGTGGATGAAGCATTCTAATGAAGAAAGTTATATGGAAGTGGCTAGGTGGTGCAGTGAATAGAGCACTGGCCCTAGAGTCAGAAGGCCCTGAGTTCAAATCCAGCCTCAGACACTTAACACTTACTAGCCATGTGACCCAAGTTTTTTTAACCCCAATTGCCCTCCAAAAAGAAAGCAAAAAGGAAAAGAATATTATATAGACTAATTCAATTCAATAAAGATTGATTTTTGGACTCTGTGAACAACATACCATGTCATAGAAGACTTTACATTCATATATCACAACTTGTTCAGTCATTCCCCAATTGATGGCTATCCCCTCAATTTCCATTTCTCTGCCACCACAAAAAGAGCTACTATAAATATTTTTGTATATGTGAATCCTTTTCCCATTTTTTATGATCTCTTTGGGATATGGTCTTAGAAGTGGTATTGCTGGGCCAAAGGGTATGCACAGTTTTATAGTCCTTTGGATATGGTCATGCTATAAATATTTATAGCAACTCTTTTTATAGTTACAAAGAATGGAAGACTAAAGGGATTCCCAGAAGTTGGTCAATGACTGAACAAGTCACACCATAGGGTTGCAATAGAATACTGTTGTGTTGTAGGAAATGATGAGGGGGTTGCTTTCAGAAAGGCAAAGAAAGCAGGACCTATATCAACTGATGAAAAGTGAAGTCAGAAAAACTGAGATATCATTGTGCCAAATAACAGCAATGTTAAAATAATTATCAACTTAAGATTATTTCTGATCAAGACGATGTTTTGAGACAATTCTGAAGGACTTATAATGAAAAATCCCATCTACCTACAGAAGAAAATAGTGAGAAAATAGTGACCTCTGAGTGTAAATTGAAGTATATTTTTCCATTTTTATTTTTCACATTCTTTGAAACATGGTTAATATGGTAATATGTTTTGCATGATTTCATATGTATGATTGCTATCAGATTTCTTGACTTCTTAATCAGTTGGTGAGGTGCTAGAGGCATGGAGAGAATTTGGAATTCAAAATTTTAAAAATGAGCATTAAAATAATTTTAAATAATTTAAGAAGAGAAATAAAACAAAACAACAAAAACAAAAAAGAAAAGCTGGCTTTTATATTCCCTGCTGAAATTTTCCTCTTCTGACCTTTTTATCACTCAAAACAGGTTTCTTCAACCTCATATCTATGCTTTTAATTGGCCTAATAAGTGCTTCATTGTACTTGATGATTAACCTTTGATTTATGTGGTAAAATTTCACCAAATCTCTGCTGCAACATTTCCACTTGTTATTTAATGATCTCAGAGCCTCTAAAAAGTTCTTATTCTGAGTTTTGTTGGATTTACCTTCTGTTAAAATGTATTTAAATAATTTTAGGATTTCCATTGCCATGAAGACTTAATATTGATTGTTTTCAAATAGTGTTCTATAGGTTATGTCTTTGACAGTTATGTTTCTTTGCATTTACATTTTAAGTTTTTGATAAGCAAAAATTATTTCTTTTCCCCTTTAAATCACCAACCTTTTCACACAAAAGAGGAATCACCCTATATCCTTTAACAATGAAATGTAATCATTTATATATTTGTCATAATTTGTCACAATTCATTTTATGTACATTTTCCATAGTCTGCTAGTAGACCACAAATATAGTAATTTTATATTCAGATTTTGTCAGGTCTTTAAATTAAATCCAACTTATTTTTCTCCATTCAGTCCTCAAATTTTTCACTTTGAATAAAGCAATAACATTTTTTTTTTCTAAGACCCGAAGTTCTTATTCTGGCTGTTTCAGTACCAACTTCTCCATATGGATGGAAAGTACTTTAAAAGACAGCACCTTTCTCATACATTGGAATGATATATTATTAGTTTGCAAAGAATGAGAACACAGCAAAATGTAAATGACAGAAATGTGATAGAACATAATGAAATCTTTTAAATTATTCAGAATGTCCTTCTGGATCATCATTATGAACATTAATTATTCAAAAAACAGTTATTTATGAAGCATCAACAAGTTGTGGAATGCATATGTGACAGATATAAAGACAAATAGGACACGTTTCCTGACTTTGAGTCATTTGTGGTTTAAAAAGGGAGCTACACCACGTACACAAATTTACTCAATTGATAGATCAGAAGAATACCATAAACTGAGTTGAACTGGATTCCTGGAAAACATTTGAGAAAGTCTCTTGTGATATCATTGTAGCTAAAATGAAGACATATGTTTGCCTATAACAAAGTTAGATATGTTTGGAACTGGCTGAACAACTAGTCTCAAAGAATGGTGAATAATTGATTCACTGAGTTCATGTGGAAGAAAATCTCTAGTGAAATGCCACCAGAGTATTTTGTTCAACATTTTTTATTACTGATTTATATGAAGACATGGGAAATATATCTGCTGAAATTACGAATGCTAAGAGTTTGAGAGAGATTGCCATTTGGAAAAGGATAAAAATCAGCAGTTAAGAAATAAAAAAATAAAAATCAGCAGTTAATAAAAATTCTTAAGATTAACGATCTGGAGCAATGGGTTATTGTTTTATAAGGTGAAATTAAATTCACACTTTTATATATTTAAATATCTATCTAAATATATCCCTATAGATATAGATACAACTATCTAGGTAGAGATATATATCTTGATATATAGTCCTGCCCTTGGGTTAAAATAAAATTAACATAACCAATGAAGGTTGAGGGAGTTGTGTCTAGACATAACTATATGAAAAAGTTGACATGAAAAATACATTAATATTTTTTGCTCTAATTCCATATGAGTCAACAGGGTGATATGATGCATGCAGAAGCTAATAGGATCTTATTTTGATATTTCAAAAATGAATGAAATTCATTGTATATAAACCCTGTCACAGATACTGATTTCAACCCTTATACAACGTCAGATAGTTTTCATGACTTAGGTTAAAGATTAAACCAGTAATTTCCTTAGAATAGCAAACTTTCTGATGAGAAAACTCCCTTTACCAAAGGATTTTTTTTTTCAACTTATAGTCTTAGAGATTTGTCTAGATGAATGAGAAATAGAATGACATGACCAAGGTCATGTAATGAGCAGGTTCATTTAAAACTTCAGGGTCACCTGATACCATAGTGCAAAACCAGAAAATGACATTAATGTGAGGCACCAAAGTAGGTTGCATTAATAGAATTTTGGTATGCTGAATAAGGTAAATTCTTCTAACGGTCTGTACTCTTCAGTCTGCTTCTGAAATAATATGTTTATTTCTGGACATGCTAGCTTAGTTGTTTTCCAGTCATTTCAGGTGCATCCAACTCTTTGCAACCCTGTTTGGGGTGTTCTTTGGCAAAGCTACTGAAGTGGTTTGCTATTTCCTTCTCTAGCTCATTTTACAGATAAGGAAACAGAGGCAAAAAAAATTGCCAGCATCAGAAAGCTAGTAAATATCTGAGACCAGATAAGAATTCATGAAGATGAGTGTTTTTGACTCCAGGGCTGGAACTCTATCTATTGTGCCACCTAATTTAATGTTGGCATGATGGGCTATTTCTAAAGGAATGTGTCCCAGGTGTTAATAGGAATAAAACAAAACAATAGAAGAGTTGGTTGAGAGAACAGATTTTTAGGCCATATCACTTTTGAACATCTCACATATTTTTCTGCCTAATGAAACTTTCTTCCCCATCATATTCCAGGCCCTCAGACTCAGAATATCCAAAACAAATCCTTGTCCTCAGGCCTAAATATATCCCTTTTACAAATTTACTGTCATTAAGTATGGCATCATCATCATCTTCCTCGTCAAACAGGTTTGAAACCTCAGTATAATCTTTGACTCTTCTATTTTCTCTGTTTTTTGCCCTTTTTCTCCATTGACTCTTTTTTTGCATCTAGTCTACTGTAAATCTTGATGATTCTGCCTCCCTAATAATTTTTGTCCTTCTCCAGTTAAAATGTTATTATCCTGATACACTTATGCCGACATTATTTTGAAACTATATTAGTGTAATAAATTCTTAATTTTTCTCCTGATTCTGTATGTCACAGTCCTCAAAATACTCTACCTTTTCACCATAAGCACTTAGCTCGAAACTTAGGAGATACTTAATAGGCCCTTACTGCTTGGGTGATTAGGGATGTGGAATGAACCTATGGTTTTACAGAGTTCTTGGGTGAGAAAAATTCCTCTGACATTGAAGTTGGATGTCCATGAGATGACCTTATTTCTTGGTAATTTATAGACTTAGAAAGCTGTGTAGAGCATTGGGAAGTTGAATGACTCACCTCATACCATCAGTATATGGTAGTTGTAAGATATGAATGAAGAATTTCTTTTACGTCAATGGTGGCTCAACATGTCATGATCCTGGTTCACTCTGAATGACTGAGCCACTATTCAATTCAAAGAATGATGAATTACTTCTTGTCACTGCACTTTATGTATTCTAGATTTCAGCCACATTGTATTACTATGGACCAATAATTAGGACCTTCTAATTCTCCTTTTCATTTAAATTATTCATTTTCTTTTTGTGCAGACTGTTCCCCTTGGAAAGCATCCCCTTCCAATTGATACTTCCCCTTTGTGCAGACTGTTCCCCTTGGAAAGCATCCCCTTCCAATTTATACTTCCTTCAAGGTGCCACCTATACCATCTTCCCCGCCTCAGTTCCCCTAATTAAAATGTTTATGTATAAATGCTATATGCCCCAAATAGAATGAACATGCTTTTATTGCCGTCCCTGTAATTTTTCCTCTTTTTATGCCTTACTTGGTAAATTTTTGATGAAATGAATTGACCTGAAGAAGAGAAGATTTGGTTCAGAAGAGGGATTAATGAGTGTTTTGAAATATTTGAAAGACGTTCATGTGAAAGAGGGTACTGTTGGGGAAATAATGAGTTCCCCATTACTAGACATCTTTAAGCAGAGGGTAAATAATCACCTATTGAATATATGGCAGAGAGGATTCATGTTCAGTTATTATTTGCTTTGGATAAGGTCACTTCTGACTTTGAGACTCTGATTCTATGAAGTACTTATAAGGAAAATGGAATATGATATTGCAAAGGAAAGGTAGACATAATTCTTAAGATTGAGTGACGTGTTTTTTTTAGAGTGGAAATCAGCATCTACCATAAAAGGTAACATTTGAGCTAGACACTGAACAGAAAGGAATGAGGTGGGGAAACTTGATTACATTCATGGAATGGTAAATAGCTTAGCTTTTCCAGGGCATTGATTATGTGAATGGGAATAGTATAACAAAAGTTTGGAAAGGTTGGGACCATCTCATGGAGGTCTTGAATTCCTGCCTGAATAGTCTGGACTTGATTCAACAAACAGCAGTGAGGCAATATTTTTGAGCAGTGGAGTCACATGGGAAGGGCAGTGCATTAGAGAGATTAATCTGGCAATATATTCAGGATAGATTGGAGTAGGCCTAATAATGAGCCAGAGAGACTCTAGAGGGTTATGCAATAATCTAGTCAAGAATTAACAAGGGTTTGAACTATGGTGGTGGCAGTAGGAGAAGAAAAAATGGGGAAGAGGCAAGATAAATTTCAGAAACAGAATTAGGTTAAATGGACAACGAGCTGAATGTTAGATGAAATAGAGAGGTATAAAAATGAGATCAAACTTTGCAACATGCATGACTAGTAGAATGGTGAATTCATTAATAGAAATGTGGAGGTGAAGGAAAATCAGGTTTTGGAAGGACAACAACATCTGCAGTTTTCACTGACTGATCTTTGTATATTGGCAGAACATCCAAGTAGAGATGATTAGAAGGCTGCTGGAAAAAAAAAAAAAAGTAGTGTTACTCAGGAGACAGGTCAGGACTAGGGAAAGAAGTTGGGCTGGTGGGGGGGTAATCTACATAGAATTAGTAGAAAAAGCAATAGAAAGGAATGAAGTAGTTGAGGGGATGAATATAGGGAAAAAATGAAGTTAGATCCTCAGTTTATCTGAATGTAAAATGAAAGAGCTGAAAAATTGTCTTTCAGTCCTTTTTAAGCTTTAGTTAAAAATCACACAGAATCAGTTGGCAAATCTCAAACCTTAAATGGGACCTCTGAGGTAATTTTGTCTAAACTTTCGTGAAAGAAATCGTCAGTATAACTAACAATCAAAACCAATCTGACAAGAATTTATTAGGAGTTTACTATATTCCAGGCACTGTACTAAGTGCTTTACTATTATAATTTTAAACTTTTATTTATTTTTACCATTCTTTTCTCTTGAAATTTTGAGTTCCACGTTATCTCCTTCCCTGAGAAGGGAAGGCAAGCATGATGAGAAGGCAAGCATGATGAAATCAATTATACATGTGAAATCATGGCAAAATATTTCCATATTAGCCTTATTTTGAAAAAAATTAGCAAGAAAAATAAAATAAGTGAGAAAATTATATGTCAATTTGCACTCAGTTGTTCAGCTCTCTGGAAGCGGATAGCATTTTTTTTTTCATCACGAGTCCTTTGGAACTGTCTTAGGTCATCATGTCATCATATTGATCAAAGTAGCCAGTCTTTCAAAGTTGATCATCATTATAACATTGCTTTTACTGTGCACAATGATCTACTGGTCCTTCTCATTTCACTTTGCATCAGTTTATATAAGTCTTGCCATGTTTTTTTCTAAAACTGCCACCCTCATTATTTCCCACAGAACAATAGTGCTCCAACACAATAATATACCACAACTTCTTCAGCCATTCCCCAATTTATAAGCACCCCCTCAATTCCAATTTTTGCCATCAAGGAAAGAAGTGCTAGAAATGTTTTTATCCATATAAACATTATTGTTTTCTTTAAAAATAATATCTTTGGGTTTCAGAACTAGTTGTGGTATTGCTTGGTCAAAGGGTATGCAAAGTTTTATATCTCTGGTTCTAATTCCTAATTGTTCTCCAGAATGGTAGGACCATTTCACAACTCCACCAACAATTCATTAGTGTATTTATTTTGTCTTATCCTCTCCATCATTCATCATTTCTGATAGGTGTGAGGTGGTATCTAGGAGTTGTTTTAATTTTCATTTTTCTAATCAAGAGGGATTTAAAGGATTTATTAATATGATCATAGATAACTTTGATTTCTTCTTCTGAAAATTGCCTATTTAGGTTCTGTATCCCACTCAAGGGCTCTCTCTCCCTATCTCTCCCTCCTCTCCCCCTCTCCTCTCCCTCTTCCCCTTTCCTTTCCTCCCTCTCTCTCTCCCTACCTCTCTCTCTCTCCCCCACTTCCTCCATCTCTCTCCCCCTTCCCCTTTCTCTCTCTCTCTCTCTCTCCCTCCCCCCCACACACCCCTTGTAAGGTTTGGACAGTTATAAAGGGAAAACAAGCATCCTTGTATCCCCCACCAAAAGTGCCCAAGCATTAGCTTAGAGTCCCAGTTAGTGGAGTGCAGGCTGCCAGCTGCCCATACCACATGCTCACTCCTTGATTAAGCCCCTACTGCTTAAAGCATCTTGATTGGGAGGGGCATTGGGGACTGGTGAAAGAGAGTAAAGATCTAAAAACAAAGAAACAACTCCTGCCCTCCTCCTGTGATGTAGTAGTGAGAAATGGAACCCTAACCTAGGTCACTTTCATGTGTAATTGACATGAATGCACCTTGATGCTGAACTGGCAGGCGGCCCTTGCTACAGTCCTTGAGCGGGGGGAAGCCCTCCTGGAGCAGGGCCCTGACACCTTCTCCCAACACCGTCACGACTGCCACCACCAACCACAGAGGAGCTGCCACCCTTCCAGCAGACAAAATGGAAGTAAAGGATCTGATTATAACCTGTGAAAATAAGATGCAGACAGAGCTTGATCCTACCTACCCCCAGCTGGTGAAATGGTGCAGCCTTCTATCCTCCTTGGATCTCCCAGGTGAAATGCCCCTTAATCTACTCAAGCAGGAAAAGGCCCAGATCTCCCCAAGGAGCTCCAGCCAGCACTTCCCAACTCAGAAAGATATAGATTATGCCCAGATAATACAAAACTCTAAGAAGTTGGACTCTCTCTTGCAGTTGGGACCATATTTTCTGGAACCAGGCTCCCCAAAGGTCCCTGGTCCAGCCCAGCTTCACAGCATGCAATGCTTACAGCCTTTGGAGGCAGGACTGAGTACAGAAACTGAAGAGGGTTCTGGCTGCTCCAGCAGTCAGCTCCTGCCTGACTTGGAGCCCACACAGATCCAGGTGCCAGGGTCTCCCAGTCAGATGACTGGACAGCCCCCAAACCAAAGATCATCATCCTCCAACCCTCCTAAGTGCTCAGCCAGACGCCATCCCAAAGCCAAGAGAAGACTCAGCTACAGCCCTTGATAAAACCCGCCCCTGGCCTCTGAGAGGTCTGTTCCAATGCTGGCTACCTTTGCCTTACAGTGTGACCCTGACTTAGTCATTTCCTTTCCTTAGCCTCAGTGTTCTTCTCTTTAAAATGAGAGGCTTTGGAGCCAAGATGGCGGAGTAGAAACAGTACCTCCAAGACTCTCTCCCCCCATATTACATCCAAACTATGTAAAAGGGGACTCTGAACAACTTCTGGAGCCCCAGCACCCACAGAATGACACAGAGAAGCTAACCTCCCATTGAGGACAGCCCAGCAGCCTTGCAGGAAGGGCCAGCACAGCGCTCTGGGAGCAGTGCAGAACATGGAGAGCTAAACCCAGGTCCCACGGTTTTAGCCCCAGGGTGGCCAGGCCAACAGCCAGCTGGAGGGACCCCAGAACACCAGCAGCTGTGGCAATTCCAGAATGGTCAACACAGACATGCCTAGGACAAGGTGAGAGGTTAGTGCCCTATGGACTTTGGGACCCGTATTTGGCGAACACATCGGCTTCCTCCCCTGGGGGCTAGAAGCCACTGAGGAGACACGCCATTTTGCAGTTTTCAGTGGCAGCTCCAGCTCCTGGCCTGTGAACTGTAGGGAGATCCAGTGATCAGTCTTGCGGGGTAATCACTCTTGCTTTAACCTCCCTGGATCTGGATTGTGATGTGGGGGGGAGGTTGTGGGGCGGGTTTCCAGTTTGCCAGAAATGGAAGTTGTCCCCCCAAACTTTCGGGCCAAAGCTCTCCTATCTGGTGACAGAGTTCTACTGTGGCAACAAGCCCCAAAATCAAGTAATTAAGTGGCATCATGCCAAGGCAAGGGAAACAAAATAAACAGAAAAATGAAACATTAGACTCCTATTTTGGGGGCAAGGAGGATCGAAGCATGGAACATTCAGAGGGCTGTGAGGTCAGAAATCCCGCTCCAAAAGCCCCAAAGGAAAATATGAGCGGGTTACAGGCCATAGAGGACCTTAAGAAGGACTTTAAAAGTCAAATAAGAAAAGTAGAGGAAAAATTGGGAAGAGAAATGAGAAGAATGCAGGAAAAGTATGAAATGAGGGTTAACAGCCTGATTGAGGAAAACAACACCTCAAAAAATAGACTAACTCAAATGGCAAAGGAGGCCCAAAAGGGCAATGAGGAGAAGAATGCCTTAAAAATCCGAATTTCCCAGATGGATAAAGAATCTCAAAAGCTCACTGAGGAGATTCATTCCTTCAAAGTTAGACTGGAGCAAATGGAAGCTAGTGACTTTATCAGAAATCAAGATGCTGTTAAGCAGATCCAAACAAATGAAAGAATAGAAGGCAATGTGAAGTATCTCATGGGAAAAACCACTGACTTGGAAAATAGATCCAGGAGAGATAATTTAAAAATTATTGGACTACCTGATAGCCATGATCAATGAAAGAACCTAGAAATCACCCTTCAAGAAATTCTCAAGGAAAATTTCCCTGACGTTTTAGATCCAGAGGGCAAAGTATAGGTTGAAAGAATCCAGAGATTACCTCCTGAAAAAGATCGGAAAAAGAAAACTCCCAGGAATATTATACCCAGGTTCCAGAATCCCCAGATCAAGGAGAAAATACTACAAACAGCCAGGAAGAAACAATTTCAGTATTGTGGAAACACAATCAGAATAGCCCAGGATCTGGCAGCTACTACACTGCGGGATTGAAGGGCATGAAATATGATAGTCCAGAGGGCAAAAGATCTGGGACTGAACCCAAGGGTCACCTACCCAGCAAAACTGAGTATTTTGCTTCAGGGGAAAATATGGTTATTCAGTGGAATAGAGGACTTTCAAGCATTCTTGAGGAAAAAACCAGAATTGAATAGAAAATTTGACATCCAGACACAAGAAGCAAGAGATACCTGAGAAGGTAATCAGGGAAAAGAAATCAATAGGAACTTATCAAAGTTAAGCTATTTACATTCCAAATGGAAAAACAATAACTGTGACTGGTAAAACTTTTCTCAGTATGAAAATAATGGAAGAAGGGTGTATGGTCACATGAATACATATGTGAATGTGTGTATATATGTTTATAGTTGTACATGGATAGAGGGCATAGGTTGAATTTGTTGGGAAGGGATGATACCTAAAGGGTGAAATTATAAGGTGAGAGAGGAAAGTGGCAAGAGGAGAGAGGGAGGGACAAGAAAAAGTGGCAAGAGGGGAGAGACAGGGTAGGGTAAACTATCTCATGTAGAAGAAGCATGGGGAAATGGTTGCAGAGGAGGGGAAGAATAGGAAGGCAAAAAGGCAAAACCACATTCTCATTGAATTTGGTTCAGGGAGAGAATGACATACATACTAAATGGGATATCTCAACCTGCAGCAGAATAGGGGGAAGGGGGATGAGAGGAGGGATGATGGATGGGAGGGCATCCTTGGGGGGAGGGGAGGTTGGAAGTACCCACTATAGAAGAGGGACAGGATCAAGTAGGGAATGGACCAGGTGGGGGGTGGGATGGGTGGGAGGGAATTATAAGCAGCCTTGTACAATATATCTACTATGGTAATATTTTGCATAGTTATACATGTACAACACATACTGAATTACTTATCTTCCCAGAGGGAATGGGTGACAAGGGAGGAAGGGAATGGATCTGAAATTCATCTTAAAATTAAATGTTTCAAATATATATATAAATGCTATTATCAATACTCTTTTGCATTTAATTGGGAGATAAGATGTACAGGCATCAGGGCACAGAGATTCACCTTGCTCTAATGAAAATGTCGAAGGGGGTAAGGGAGAAGATATGGGAGAGAGCAGGATGAAGGAAGTGATATCTTGTGGGACTGCTATTCTAGGAGGGTGGGTAGGGGAAAAATGGGGAAAAAATTGTAACTCAAAATCTGGTGGAGATGAATGATGTATTACAGGAGTTAATAAAGCATTTGTTTAAATAAATAAAAAATAAAAAAATAAAAAAAAGAAAAAATAAAAAAAGTATAAAATGAGAGCCATCTACTAAATGATCCTTAAGGTCTCTGATTGTTCACAATGTGTAATCTTTTGTATTCTTACCTTTTAAAATTGGAAAGTAAAGGAATATCCCCAAAGGAAAAATATTGAAAATTGCTTATTTATATCCTTTGACCATTTATTAATTGGGGAATGACTCTTATTTTTATAGATTTGACAGTTCAATACTCATTATATATTTGAGAAATAAAATCTTTATCAGAGAAACTTGTAAGAAATTTTGATATTCCTTCATTTTCTGTGGTACTTTTGGGAAAATGTAGTCTCCATGACCATCACTTTTAATTAGTTATGTTTTTGCTTTTGCTTAGTCTGAGATCATAAATGTCATGCCTGCTTTTTAAAAAAAATTTCAACTAAAGCATATTAGATTTTGCTGCAGCCCTTTATTTTACCTCTGTGTTTCTCTATTTCAAGTGTGTCTTTATAAATAGCATATTGTTCAATTCAGCTGTCTGCTTCCATTTAATAGGCTAGCACATTCTGTTCACATTTGCAGTTATGGTTACTAACTGGGTATTTCCCTTCATTTCTTCTTTTTCTTCTTCTTGTTCTTATCCTTCTTCTTGTTCATATTGTTCTTTCTTCTTCTTCTTCTTCTTCTTCTTCTTCTTCTTCTTCTTCTTCTTCTTTTTCTTCTCTTCTTCTTCTTCTTCTTCTACTCCTCCTCCTCCTCCTCCTCCTTCTCCTCCTCCCCCTCTTCTTCCTATTCCTCCTTCTTCCTCTTCATCATTATCATCATCATCATCATCATCATCATCATCATCATCATCATCTTCTTCTTCTTCTTCTTCTTCTTCTTCTTCTTCTTCTTCTCCTCCTTCTTCTGTTTCTTCTCTCTTTTTATCATATCTCCATTCAAAAGTCTATGTTGCTTCTAACCACTGCCTTCCTTAATTGACCTTCTTTTTATCATTCTCCCTTTCCTTTCCTATTTCCCTATTGAACAATTTACATTTCTATGAACAACCAAATGTGTAATATAAATATACATTTATTTATACACACAGTATATCTATATATACACCTACATACATTTGCATACACACGTGTATGTATGTTTATGTGTATATGTGTGTGTGTATACACACACATAATAATCTTCACTCTTTGAACCAATTCTGATGAGAATGAGGTTCAAGTATTGTCTGCCACACCCTCTAATGCAATTGACCTTCCTTACATGCCTCTTTTATGTGAGAATTCCCTACCCTCCCTCTTCTTCTTCCTTCTTCTTTCCCCTAGAACATCCCACTTTCTGGCCCATCTAATTTTTTTTAGATCCTCCCAACATAATCAACATTCTCCTATACCCCATGTTCTTGTAGAGTACTTATAATGGTACTAATAATCATATAGTCCTTAGGAGTTTTGTGTATTTTTTTCCTCATGTAGGAATGTAATCAGTTTAACTTTATTGTGACCATGATTATTTCTTTTTTATGTTTACCTTTTTTTGCTTCTCATGAGTCTTGTATTTGAATGTCAAATTTCTATCCATTTTCTATTTTTTTAAATTTTCTTTTTCATTTTTTAATTTTCTATTTCATTTTTCTGTTCCTTATTTCATTAAATATTTACTTTACCCTGGAAGAATTGTACTCAGTTTTTCTTGGCAAGTTATTCTTGGTTATAGCCCTATCACCTTTGCCTTTGGGAATATCGTATTATAAGCCCAGTACTTCTTTAATGTTGAAGCCGATAAATCTTATGGGCTCCTGATTGTTGCTCCTAAATATTTGAATTGTTTCTTTCTGGCTGCTTGTAATATTGTCTCTTTCCAGAGCTCTTGAAGCTCTGGAATTTGGATAATTTTCATTTGGGTATTTTCTTTTTCTTGTCTCTTTTAGAAGGTGATAAGTAGGTTCTTTCAATTTCTATTTCACCATCAAGACCTAATATAGCTGGAACATTTTCCTGGATAATTCCTTGGAAAATGATGGCTACACTCTTTCTTTGATCAAAACTTTTAGGTAGTCAAATAATTCTTAAATTATCTCTCTTTGATTTGTTTCCAAGTCAGTTTTTTTCTTTTCTTTGACTTTTTATTGTTTCTTGATGTCTTGCAGAGTAAGCTTCCAGTCTAGCCCAATTCTAATTTTTAAGGAATTATTTTCTTCAGTGAATTTTTGTACATCCATTTCCATTTGACCTCTTCTACTTTTTATCGTCTTTTCTTTAGTGAAACTTTTTTTTTCTAATTAGACCAATTCTCTTTTTTATGCTTTTTTTTTCTTTTTCAATATTTGTGTGTCTCTTTTACAAGCTGTTAATTTGCTTGTCATTATTTTATTGCATTGCTCTCATTTATTTCCCCAATTTTTTCTCTACCACTTTTTATGTCTATAACTATTCTAGGAATTCTTATTGGGCTTGGGTCCAATTAACATTTGTCTTAGATTTTGTTTGTAGGTGTTTTCATATTGCTTTTTCCTTTCAACCCTTTAAGTTTTTTATGCTATTTTTTATTGTTTGCTAATTTTTCTGGCTTATTTTTTGACTTTGAACTTTATCAGGAGGCACTGTTCCAAGTGTTTATATACATATATACATATACATATATATACACACACATACATACATTTACATATATACACATGTTCATATATGCATATATGTATATATGTATGAATGTATTTATTTTTCATATTGCTGTTTTCAGAATTAGTTTTGAAAGTCTCCAAGTTTTCTTTGCTTTGAAGGTGGTTTGATACTAGGAGAAATATAGTCACTGTTCCTCTTTTTTGTGCTCTGGTTTTACCCAGGAGAGGCCCCTGTTCCAATGTACCCACCAGCACTATTGTTCATCTTTGCCTTAGAACTATGGACAGGGTTCCTGCTTCCTTGTGACCCACACCCCAATGCTCCTTTTTGTCATGGAACTTCAATCCAGGACTGTATATGGGATAGAGTTGAGAACAATACCAGCTATATCCAGTGCCAGCAAAGGGTCCCCTGTAATCTCTTTCTGACCACTTGTTTGACTCCATTACTCTTTTTGGACTGAGAGTTCACAAAAATTAGTGATGTGCCTGTGGCCACTATTGCTACCACCCATGCATGGGGAGCTCCAAACTGGCCTCTGCCCTGGTGTCACAAATTATCTCCTGTCAACCCCATAAGTTGTCTTAGGTCATAAAATATCTTGCCCTGGCCTTTTATTGAGCGTTCTGCTCAAAACTTTGACTTGAGGTAATACTTTAATATTGTTTGCTAGGAGATGTTGAGAATTCATCTGGGTTGCTGATAATATTTCATCTTGAACTTTAAAATTATCACATTTGATCCTCATATGAGCCCTACACAAGGTAGGTGCTGTCATCAACCCTATTTTACAATTGAGGAAACTGGAGAAAACATGTGAAGTGACTTTCTTAGGATCATATAGCTAGTAAGAATTGGAGGAAATAGGAAATCAGCTCTTCCTGACTCCCCATTCAGAGCTCTAGCAACTGCAGCATATGCCTGCCTTTAGATAGAAAGATGGTGGTGTGTGTATGTGTCCTATAAATAGTACTTTTTATATTATTATTTGAATAAGGAGAGAGCATTTATTAGGTGGATAAAGAAAGATGATATGTGAATGTAATTGTGAATCAAGTAGGGATTCTAAGAGATAGCAGTGAAGGGAACATAGTTCCCATTGTGCAAAGAGATCTCCATTAAACCTACTCTATCTGATTATTTTTCCTCGAGTTTTACAACTCTAAGTCTCTCTTCAGATTCCATCTTCCCTTTCCCCTCTATGATTACCTTTTGTCTACTTGCATTCACAATCCTATCCATCCTGTTTGTTCTTCAAGAAATTGTAAGGAAGGGCTTGGACTAATTATTCCACTCTGCTCTTTCCCCAGACCCTTGCCTTAGGCTAGTCTTTCACAACAAGTCATTCTATGACCTTGCTTTGTTACAGTTTGGCATCTTTCTAGTCCAACTCTCTTCTAAAGAGCATTAATACAACTTCTTGTAAAAAGTGTATCATCCCTGGAGGGGGACAGATCTTTATGCTGTTATTCCCATTTCACAACTTAAGGTCAAGCAGAATTTACTGATTTTACTACTGGGGTGATGTGATATAGTATGTCAAATCTCTAGAATAGTAAAATACCTTAAGGTAAATGATATCTTTCATCCACAAATCCCTGCTATTTACAGCTATCAAAACATATCATTACAAGCAAAAGGCAGCAGATAGAAATGAACAAATATATCCATTATTCATAAGGTGATTTTTTTCATCTGCTAGCTTTCTAAAAACCTTCTTTTCTTTAGAAGATGCCTAGAAGCATGCATTTAGATGAGTTTATTAACAAGATCATTAATCAGGAATCCACATTTCAAGACACCTTGTTGATCAGCATATCTCAAGCAAAAATTAGCAAGCCTATAGGAAGATGCTGAATTTAATTTAATTTCATTATGCATTACCTAATTACCTTAGCTATGATTTATTACTTTTAATAATTCAAAAATACCTAAGACCATAATATAGAGGTAATTAATATGAATGGTTGCATATGAAATATATACTGTCATATTTTCCATGGTTTAAGAAGTTTTTTTGTATTGCTTAACACATGGCCAGACTCTAGGCTTTGTACACCAGGTTCAATTATATATACTCTGAAGGAGAACTTTACTTCTAATTACTTGTATTAATCACTGGAAGTTCCATGAATTTATATGAATGGCTAAAGGAATGCATGCAAACCCTATATTTAACTTTTGAGATACAAATAGAAAAGCAAAACCATCCTTGCTCTCAGGTAGCTTATATTCTTCTGATAAGAACAGATACTACACTTGATCTTAGCCAAAAGGCTGAGAAGTGATGGGGTAGCTTATATTCTAATGGGAGAGACAGCCTGTATGGAAAGTTTCATATGCAAGGCAGATGGAAGAGTCCCATGGTCCTTAGAATGCAAGGCCAAGAAAGATGTTATTGTCTCTTATTTGATACCATTTAGACTAATAAAATCATATGACTTTCTGATGATATATCATTTAACAGTGCCAAAAATTTTGTTTTCTGGGTCTTCAGTTCCTGTGGCTATAACACTTATCATAGGGATTGTTACTAGGCTGCATTAGCACACTTTCAGAATGGTGACTATAATACCTGACCTGGAAACATCATAATTCCCAAAGCTCTTGGCTTTAAGGTCCTGTGATGTTTCCATTAGCATTTGAGGGGGGATGGTGGTCAAGGTGTTGGTGGTGGCTTGATTTGCATAGAACATGTTGCCTTCCCTCTCTCCCTCAAGGTGCTTTGTTACTTCACCTAGGCTGCTTTGTATGTCTTTTAGGAGAAAGTGAGGCTGGTGACCTTACACAGTCCTTTCTCACTCAAATCAAAGTCATTTACAAGTCATGTCATCCTTTCACTGGTGCCATGGTCCTCTTAGAAAATGAAGGACAAACACAACCTGGGTAGCAGTCAATTAGAAGGTGTCTGATCTCTTCTCCACAGAAGTTGCTTCCCCAGATGATCATTGTGAGGTATGGGCTAGAAACAGGTTGAGTAGTCTGGGAGGTCTTGTTCTTCCTAGGGTTCATGAGCCCATGTGCTTATTGGTGACAGTTGATTAACTCATGTTTTTGATAGTGGTGACAAAAGTGATCTGATCCCTTTCTCCATGATTTCTTCCTTAGGTGTTGGCCATGTGGCTGGGCTGAAAGGAGAATAGGTGATTTGGAGGTCACTATCTTTCTCAAAGTTCTTGGGTTCAGGGTTCTAGACTGTTGCCATCAAGGTCTGATGGGATAAGGTGGCCAAAGGCAAGATGGTGGTTTGACTTGCGTGGCATATAGTTTTTCCTTTCTCTCCACCAAGGTACCTTGTTACTTCAGCTGGGCTGTCTTCCTGCCCTTTTAGTGACATTTTATATCCCTATAAATGCTAACATTTAGAGGGAATATTACATCCTGGCTAAATAACTAAGCGCCTAACTATGTCAGAAGAACCTGGGTTCAGATCCCAACTTTGATAGCTGTGTGACATTGGGAAGGTCATTTATTCTCACTGTAGCTCAAATAACTTTCTATATAAGCTGTAAAAGAGTTGCTGATTTACATCAATGGAAGAAATGTCCTCACTCATCATTCCTGAGTCAATGAAATGATGGGTCCAAGCAAGAAAATAAAAATGATGATATCTGACATTTATATTGGTTGAAGTTTAAAGAACTTTCCCATTCTTTATCCTTTGATATCTCTCTTAATGGATCTTTGAGACAAACAAATCAGCTGCACTTTATAGATGGAAAAAGTGAGATTCACAAACATGTCTTAACTCTTGAAGTAAATCTGGGGTAATGCTCTAATCTCACACTCTCCTGTCAGTCATTGCCTTTTCCCATGGTGCTATGCTGCTTAATAAATTATGCCATGAGATGTCTGTTACCATGTGGGCAACAGGACATGTGCTTGACCAAGACATTGCTGCTTTTAGGTACAGCATCGGATTCATTACTTAACACAAGTCATGCATCAATACAAGACTTGTGGCACTGTATTAAGTCAATTCAACAAGCATTTATCAAGGGTAGAACCTGGCAGCAAAAAAACAACCAAACAAAAAATAATGTCTTCCCCCAAGGAACTGAAGAATACAATGGATGCACAGATAAATATAAAATACAGAGAAGTCAAATAGTCCTGTAGAAAGTATGCCCTTTATAATCAGGTGATTTTTTTCTTTGTCTTTATATCTCCCTAACTGGCATTTTTGGGGGGGCAAAGGTAGGTGCTTTATTTTCTTAGTATAGGGAATTCTCTTGTGAGGGAATTCTTTTACCAGAACAGAACTGAATTGTATATGTGTATGTGTGGTAATGTTTAGTCTTAGAGTACTGATGAGGGGGCAGAGAAACTTAGAGGTTATATAACTTTATCAGAAAGCAACATCCAGTATATGTCAAGGAAAGAGTCAGGTCTTCCTGACTCCAGGGACTCCTCTCTGTACACTATACTAAGTTGAGTCTCCCCCAGGCTATAACTGGTGCTTAAAGCACTAAAATGACCAAGCAACTCAATGGACACAAAACTTCTATGTCATTCAAACTATTCTTAAATGTTCTTCTTCTTTAATAAATGTTTGTTGATTGATTGAAATTAAATGCTTTTCAAGTGGGAAAAAACACTTAACTTTCAATAATTATGTACCCTCTGGGTCTAAAATATTGCTCCTTGGGTTTTGACTAATGTTCTACTGGGTCAATGGAATTAGATATGTGTGTGAAGTTGGTGCATCCCCTAGCCCCCTTCACAGATAGTTGCAAAGAACCAGATATACCAGTAATTGCACAAATCAATAAGTCTTCATTACTATGTGTTTAACTCACATAAGACAAGAATCACAGTGTAAAAAAGCAATGGCTGGGGAAAGGGGCATTGGGGAACTGAGGAGACAAAGGAAGACAGGTTTATGGCAAAGGATAACAGTGACTTTCAGTTTTTAGGACCAGCATTAGGATGGATATAATGGGCATTATTGACCAGAAGAGGTGTAACCAGAGCCTGTGGGGTGTCAGTCTTTAGACCAAAATATAAAAGGGCTGGGAGTTATCTATTTTCCCTTATTGAAACTGCTCTCCAAGTTATCTCCTCTAGTTTCCATAGAGCTCTATGCTTCTATTTTTCATTCATGAATTGGTATATCTATGCCTTTTGTCTCCTTCACAACAGGGTATCTCATCCATCTATAGTAATCATGGCTTTTTATAAGACTAGGGTACCAATTATAGATCCTTAGCCATCAAAAGTTAGGAAAAATAACTGTATTCACTCCCATCTCTGATTTAAAGAAATGAATAGTTTCTATATGTTTATACAAATAACTAATAGGGAAGATTTCAAAAAGAATATAGCTTGCAAGGTACTGTCTAATGATATAGAAATCAGGACAGAGAGTAGAGGAAAGGGGAGGGATACATCAGGCCCCATTGTTCAAAAAATATTGGCAACATTTTGTTTCTAAAGAGAGCCCAGGCTACCTTGCTATGTTAGTGGGAAGAATTATAGAGAAATTAAATTCTACTCCTATGTAAAAATGAATAATAATGCTAGCAACAATAATGACATGTCATTATTAATAATAATCAAAATAATAGCATTTTAAGGTTTACAAAGCAATTTACACATATTCTTTCATTTGATCCTCACAATACCTCCTGGTGAAAGGTGGGATTATCTTCATTTAAAAGATGAGAAAACTGGGGTGGCTAGGTGGTGCAGTGACTGGCCCTGAAGTCAGGAGGACCTGAGTTCAAATCCAGCCTCAGAAACTTAACACAAAAACTAGATTGTGACCTTGGGTAAGTCACTAGGGTGAGTCACCTCAATTGCCCTCCAAAAAGAAAAAAAAGAACTTAAAAAAAGATGAGAAAACTAATGCAGACCAAAGTAATGTTACTTCTCTAGGTTCACATAGTGAGTGAGTATCTGAGGCAGGATTTCAAACTCAGGTTATACTGAATCAAGTTCTAACATTCTATCTACTATGCAACCTAGCTATGCTTTTGAATCTTTCATAGGGGCTGCCTGGTTTGGATCAAATTTTGGGCCTGCCATTATGAAAACATGGATTTAATTCCTATCTCTGACATTTAACATCCATTTGACCCTAGTTAAATCATTTAAACTTTATGTAATTTGGGTAACATCTTGGGGTTTATCTACTTAAATCATAGACAGGTTGTGATCTGCATTGGTGGAGAGAGAATTTCTTTTTTTTTTTTTAGAAGACAGAAGCAAAACATATATTCAGACACCAGAAAAATCAAATCCCAAAACCAGAAAGCTAATTCCATCATAGTAGCAAAGAAGTTACCAAGCCACAAGAGCACAGAGAACTACACCATCCTTTAGCCTTCCCACAAACCAACATTTACTAACAAGCTTGACTGACTCCCTAAGATAGGTCCACTCCTTCCCCCAGTCTGGCTAGCTCTGACTCTCAGCTTCCTGTGGGCTCTGCTCCACCCTTCAGCAAACTCCTCCCACCACAGGCTCCAAGTAATTACATTCAGCCTTTTGGAGGCAGGGTATATTTTCTTTTTTTTTTTTAATTAAACAAATGCTTTATTAACTTCTGGTTTACATCATTCATTTCCACCAGATTGAGTTACATTTTCCCCCCATTTTTTCTCTACCCACACCCCAGAATAGCAGTCCCACTAGATATCCCCTCACCCAATCTGCTCTCTCCCATATCTTCTCCCATACCCCCTTCGACTTTGCCATTAGGGCAAGGTGAATCTCTGAGTCCCACTGCCTGGACATCTTATGAAACATTTAATTTTAAAACTTCGATTTTCAGATCCATTCCCTTTCTCCCTTGTCACCCACTCCCTCTGAGAAGATAAGCAATTCAGTATGTGTTGTACATGTATATCTATGCAAAACATTACCATAGTAGATATATTGTAAAAGACTACTTATATTTCCCTCCCACCTGTCTCACCTCCCACCTGGTCCATTCCCTACTTTGATCCTGTCCCTCTTTGATAGTGGGTACTTCTAACTTCCCCTCTCCCCAGAATGCCCTCCCCTCCATCATCCCCTCTCATCCCCCTTTTCCCTACTCAGGAGAGTGAGTGAGGGTAAGATATTCCATTTAGTATGTATGTGATTCTCTCCTTGAGCCAACTTCAATGAGAATATGTTTTTGCCTTTTTGCCTTCCTTTTCTTCCCCTCCCCTGCAACTACTTCCCCTTGCCTCTTCTACATGAGATAGTTTGCCCAACCCTGTCTCTCTCCATCTCCTCTTGCCACTTTCCTCTCTCACCTCTTGACTTCACCCCTTAAGAATGATCCCTTCCTTGGGGTGGCTAGGTGGCACAGCGAGCAGAGAGCCAGCCCCGGAGCCAGAAGAACACGAGCTCGGATGCGGCCCCAGACACCCAACACCCAAACAAAAACCCAGCTGCGTGAACCTGGGCAAGTCACCCAACCCAATTGCCCTCCAAAAAAAAAAATCATCCCTTCACATCAAATTCAACCTGTGCCCTCTATCCATGTATACTTGTGAACATATGCCATGTACCCATCTTCAATTATTTTCATAATGAGAAAGGTTTCATCAAACACAGTTATTATTTTTCCATGTAGGACTGTAAATAGTCCAACTTTGATAAGTTCCTTTTGATTTCTTTTCCTTGATTACCTTCTCAAGCATCTCTTGCTTCTTGTGTCTGAATGTCAAATTTTCTATTCAACTCTGGTTTTTTCATCAAGAATCCTTGAAAGTCCTCTATTCCACTGAATGACCATATTTTCCCCTGAAACAAAATACTCAGTTTTGCTGGGTAGGTGACCCTTGGGTTCAGTCCCAGATCTTTTGCCCTCTGGAATATCATATTCCATGCCCTTCAGTCCCTCAGTGTAGAAGCTGCCAGGTCCTGTGCTATTCTGATTGTGTTTCCACAATATTGAAATTGTTTCTTCCTGGCTGCTTGTAGTATTTTCTCCTTGATCTGGGGATTCTGGAACCTGGCTATAATATTCCTAGGAGTTTTCTTTTTTGGGATCTTTTTCAGGAGGTGATCTGTGGATTCTTTCAACCTCTATTTTGCCCTCTGGGTCTAAAACATCAGGGCAATTTTCCTTGAGAATTTCTTTAAGGATGATTTCTAGGTTATTTGTTTGATCATGGCTTTCAGGTAGTCCAATAATTTTTAAATTGTCTCTCCTGGATCTATTTTCCAGGTCAGTGGTTTTTCCCATGAGATATTTCACATTGCCTTCTTATCTTTCGTTTGTTTGGATCTGCTTAACAGCATCTTGGTTTCTCATAAAGTCATTAGCTTCCATTTGCTCCAGTCTAACTCTGAAGGAATGAATCTCCTCAGTGAGCTTTTGAGATTCTGTTTCCATCTGGCAAATTCGACTTTTTAAGGCATTCTTCTTCTCATTGCCTTTCTGAGCCTCTTTTGCCATTTGAGTTAGTCTATTTTTTAAGGTGTTATTTTCCTCAGTCAGGCTGTTGACTGTCATTTCATACTTTTCTTGCATCTTTCTCATTTCTCTTCCCAGATTTTCCCCCACTTCTCTTATCTGCTTCTTAAGGTCCTCTATGGCCTGTAGCCAGCTTGTATTTTCATTTGGGGCTTTTGGTGCAGGAGTTCTGATCTCACAGTCCTCCTCCATGCTTTGAGCCTCTTTGCCCCTAAAATAGGAGTCCAATGTTGAACTTTTCTGTTTATTTTGTTTCATTTGCCTAGGCATCTTGCCACTTAATTACTTGATTTTTGGGCTTGTTGCCACAGTAGGACTCTGCCACCAGACAGGGGAGCTTCCACCCAAACGTGGGGTCTTCACAACTTCTGCCAGTTGGGTGGCCTCTGTAAAGCCTCCACCCACTCTGGCAAGTTGGATACCCACCCCAAACTTCCCCCGCAGACCACAATCCAGATCCAGGCAGTTTAAACCAAGAGCGATTAACCCCCAGACTGATTGCTGGATCTTCCTACAGTTTGCAGACCAGGAGCTAGAGCCACTACTGAAGCTGCAAAATGGCTTCTGTGCAGCTGTTTCTTCAGCAGCTTTTTGCCCCCAGGGGAGGAAGCCAAGTGTTCCCCAAATACTGGTCCCAAAGTCCATAGGGCACTAACCTCTCACTTTGTCCTAGGCATATCTGTGCTGATAATTCTGGAATCGCCACAATTGCTGGTGTTCTGGGGTTCCACCAGCCGGCTGAAGGTCTGGCCGCCCTGGGGCTAAAACCGCGGACCTGGGCTCAGCTCAGCGGGCTGCGCTGTCAGTTCCCAGTGTGCTGTGCTTCCTGCTCTCAGAGTGCTGTGCTGGCTGCTCCCTGCAGGGCTGCTGGGCTGTCCTCAGCAGGAGGTTAGCTTCTCTGTGCTGTTCTGTGGGTGCTGTGGCTCCAGAAGTTGTTCGGATCTCCCTTTCACATTGTTTGAAATTTGTGTGGGGCAGAGCACATTGGAAATGCTGTTTCTACTCCGCCATCTTGGCTCCACCCCCGGAGAGAGAATTTATATGCCAAGATTTTTCTGCACTAACAAAATCACATATTCTTTACACGTTTACATGTTGTTCAAAGTTCCAAAGATCCTGGAGTGTAAGTTGTGGTAAATCATTGTTTAATGATTGATGCCCCCATTTCATCATTGTGAATTCCCCTTTCCCCAGTACAGTTATGATGTCACTTAATTATTAGTGGATGGTTTCATGAGTTTCTCTGGCTGATACAAAGTACTATCTTGTGACCAAATTCCTGCTGGCATCTGTTATCTTGAGTGGTACCTTGCATGATTGGGACACAGCTTACCACCAGATCATTGACTGAAATCTTCCCTGCTTGGTAGAATGCTCCAAAGCTTAAGTTCTGTTTTAGGCTCTTAAAAAAATCTGAGTATACCCATGCTATGAGAAAGCAATATGTTGATGTTGAAGAACCCTTAACACTCAGGGTCACAGGGACTGTATTCAAATCCTGACTCTTGATCATCCTAATCTGACCTTTGGTAAAGCATTTAAATTCTCTTACCCAAAGCCCTGTTAAAATCTCTTCTGCTAAATGAGGGGTTTGGATATGATCACCCTTAAAGTGCCTTCTATTTCTTTATCTATTATTCTATGAATAGGATAGGATGTTAGTAGGGATGTGGTATTACCATTAAAAATTCTTTATCAGCTATTGGCAAAAATCTGCCCAATATTCATATGGTTTAAAACTTTCTGGAGAGTTGGGGTTGTGATGGGGAAAGAAAGGGGTAAAGGTGGCTATTTTGGACAATTCTTGAAATACATTACAAGAGAAATTCACCAATGGAAGAGAAGGGATAGAGGGGCAAGCAGCTTTTCAGAGGGAGAAGGCAGATCAGTACTAAAGGTAAAGTCCAGAGAATTGGGAAGGCATGGCAAGAAAGAAAGAAGTAAAAATGACAGGCCAGGGCATTTCCTGAAAAGAAATCCAAAGAAAAACAGCTTTTTCATATTTTAAAGATATAATAGTATAATGTATTCTCAAAAGTTTAACAAAAATCAACTTTTATTTGGTCCTGGTCACGATTATTTAAAGACCAGAACTATGTGACTTTTGTACTCTAGTCTATTCATTTTGCTTTTGAATTATAAGAAAATTAAGTGCAATTTCCACAGAAATGAAAGACTAAAGATCGGGGGAAGAGTTAGGAACTCCCTCAGGGAGTTATTATAGAACAGAATAAAAGAAAGGTAAAACCAAATAAGTTGTTTTTATTGTTTTACAGTTCAAGCCTGCCTGTACACAAGTGACTATACCAATAATTTACTACATAAATAAGTTTCATATTCTCATTGTTCCAGAATAGACTCTGGCCCCATAATGATACCAAAGTGTCCTAAATGTATTCATATTTGTCCTCATATAAAGAAAGCATTTGTTCCCCAGGAGGAGAGAGTTTATATTCCATAAAAATTTGTAAAAAGTCCTCAAGTAGTACATTTTCTAGGAAAATAGGAATATCTAGAAAAAAACCAAGCCAGATAGCTGAGTGTTTTGAAGTATATTGTACAAGTAAACACCTGTGGCATCTTAATAGGTAAGAAATTACTTTCATTCACTATATCATTTGCCCTTTATTAAAACAAAACAGAACTATGAAATGATGATGATGATGATGATGATGATGCATTACTATTTAGATACCGACTCAAACAAAACTGTTAGTTAGATAATAATAGCTAATATTTATATAGCACATTAATATTTCCAAAGTGCTTTAGATAAATTATCTCATTTTTTCATTCACAATAGCCATGTGGCACAGGTACTATTATTTTTCACATTTTACAGATGAGGAAACTGAGGTAGTCAGAGGTTAAATTATTTGCAAAGGGTCACACTGATAGTGGCTGGGGTTGGATTTGAACTCAGGTCTTCCTGATTCAATATTTGGCACACTAAGCCTTGCTACATTTCATAGATAAGGATTTTGAGAGCAGTTGTCACTTGGTCTGATCAATAAAAGTAGTATCAAAACTGAAATTCAAAGGTAAGTACCTTTTGTCTCCAGATATATCACTGCTTCAACAACACAACACTGCTTATCCATTCTAAAAAATCCTTCCCTTCATGTTTTTACATGTCAACTCCAGAAATAAAGTCTTCATATCCATTATAATAGAACCATTTAGTCCCATTACAAATGGATAGATTTCATAACTTGGAGGATTTTAATTCTCCACCTTCTTTACCAAGTCTTATTTCTTTTTTATTTTTATTTTTAAATTTTTTGGTCTTTATTAATTTGTTTCTTTATGTTTAGTTTTCAGGATTCAATTCCACAATTCCTTGAGTTTCAAATTTTCTCCCCCCCCCCCCCCATGGTGGCATACAATCAAGTATAGGATCTGCAAAAGCTTTCACCTTAGACATTAGTCAGGTTATAAAGAAGGATTGTATCCGATGGAATGAACAATGGGAAAAGGAAAAAAAATAACCAAACAAGAAAAAGTCAGAGAGCAGGTAGTTTGCTTCAATCTGCATTCAAATTCTGTTCCTTCTAGTTCTTTCTCTGAATGTAGAATCACTCTCCATCATGAGTCCCCTGGAGTTGACTTATAACCCTGCACTGCTGTGAAGAGTTCAGTTTATCAAAGTTGGTCATCACACATGAGTTGTGTCTGTAATTATGTATTGTGTAATCTCGGTTCTGCTCTTCTCACTCAGCATCAGTTTGAATAAGCCTTTCCAGGTAAAAATGAAGTCCATCTGATCCTCGTTTCTTATAGCACAATAATATTCCATTATATTTATATACCACAACTTGTTTAGCCATTCCCCAATTGATTGGCATCCCCTTAATTTTTAATTCTTTGTCATCACAAAAAGAGCTGCTATAAACATGTATGTACATGTGGGTCTTCCTCCCACTGATAGTCTCCTGTTCCCAGTCTATTACATTGATCTACTGTTCTATTCCTCAGCCAGTACCAAGCAGTTTTGATGACTACTGCTTTATAATACAGATTAAAATCTGGTATAGCTAGACCACCTTCCCTAGCATTTCTTTTCATTAATTCCCTTGATATTTTAGACCCTTTGTTCTTCCAAATGAATTTTGTTAACTATTTTTTTAGTTCTATAAAGTACTTTTTTTTGGTAAACTGATTGGTATGGCATGAAATATGTAATTTCATTTAGGTAAATTTGTCATTTTTATTATATTAGCCCAACCCAGCCATGAGCAATTGCTATTTTTCTAATTAGTTAGATACGACTTTATTTGTGTGAAAAGTGTTTTGTAGTTGTGTTTATATAGGTCCTGGGTTTATTTAGGCATCTAGATTACAAAATATTTTATAATGTCTACAGTAACTTTAAATGGGATTTCTTTTTCTATCTCTTGCTGTTGGATATCATTAGAGATATACAGGAATGCTAAGGATTTATGTGGATTTATTTTATATCCTGCAACTTTGCCAAATTTGTTTATTGTCTCAATTAGTTTTTTACTTGATTCTATAAGTATATCATCATATCTACAAAGAGTAATAGCTTGGTCTTTTCTTTGCCTAATTTGAATACTTTGATTCCTTTTTCTTTTCTAATTGCTATTGCAAACATTTCTAGTACCAGATTGTATAAGAGGGGTGATAGTGGACACCCTTGTTTCACCCCTGATCTTATTGGAAATGCTTCTAGCTTATGCCCATTACATATGATATTTACTGATGGCTTTAAATAGATGCTACCTATTATTTTAAGGAAGGCTCCATATTGCATTTTGTCAAAAGCCTTTTATGTATCTATTGAGATAATAATGTGATTTCTGATAGTTTTTTTCCCAAATGCTTTATTAACTTCTGGTTTACATCATTCATTTCCACCAGATTTTGAGTTACAAATTTTTTCCCCTTTTTTCCCCTACTCACTGTCCGAAAATAGTGGTCCCATAAGATATCCACTCCTATACTCTGCTCTCTCCCGTATCTTCTTCCATAACCCATGTGACTTTCCAGTAGGGCATGGTGGGTCTCTATGCCCCAGTGCCTGTATATCTTATTTCCCAATTATATGTAAAATAGTATTAATAATGGTATGTATATGTATATATATATATTTTGTGTGTGTGTGTGTGTGTGTGTGTGTGTGTGTGTGTGTGTTTAAATATCTGATTTTAAAACATGAATTCCAGATTCATTCCCTTCCATACTTGTCATCCAGCCTTACTGAGAAGATAAGCAATTCAGTACAGATTGTACATTTACAACTATGCAAAACATTACCATAGTAGATATATTGTGAAAGACTGACTATATTTCCCTCCCTCCTATCCCACCTGCCACTTGTTCTATTAGCTACTTTGATCCTGTCCCTTTTCAAAAGTGGGTACTTCCAACGTCCCTCCCCCAGCCTGCTCTCCCTTCCATTATCCCCCCTCTAATGCCCTCCTACCCCCTACTCTCCTGTAGGGTAAGATACCCTATTTAGTGTGTATGTATTCAATGAGAATAAGGTTTTGCCTTTTTGCCTTCCTGTTCTTCCCCTCCCTTGTAACCATTTTCCTTTGCCTTTTCTATATGAGATAGTTAACCCCTTTCTGTCTCTCCCCATCTCCTCTTTTTAAATTCCTCTCTCACCTCTTAATTTCATTTTCTAAGTATCATCCTTTCGTATTAAATATGACCTGTGCACTCTATCTATGTATACCTGTAAACACACACACATATTATATATATATATATATATACATATATACACACACACACACACACACACACACACACACATTTACATATGTATTCATATGCCTATATACACTTCTTAAATGATTTTCATACTGAGAAAAGTTTCATCAGTTACAGGTTATCATTTGATAAGGTTCTTTTGATTTCTTTTCCCTGTTTACCTTCTCAAACATCTTTTGCTTCTTGTATCTGAATGTCAAATTTTCTATTCAACTCTGGTTGTTTCTTCAAGAATTCTTGAAAGTCCTCTATTCCACTGAATGACCATATTTTCCCCTGAAACATGATACTCCATTTTGCTGGGTAGGTGATTCTTGATTTTAATCCCAGATCCTGTGCCCTCTAGAATATCATATTCCAAGCCCTTCAGTACCTCAGTGTAGAAGCTGCCAGATCGTGTGCTATCCTGATTGTGTTTGCACAGTATTCAAATTCTTTCTTCCTGCCTACTTCTAATATTTTCTCCTTGATCTGGGAATTCTGCAACCTGGATATAATATTCCTAGGAGTTTTCTTTTTAGGAAACTTTCCAGGAAGTGATCAGTGGATTCTTTCAACCTCTATTTTGCCCTCTGGTTCTAAAACATGAGGGCAATTTCCCTTGAGAATTTCTTGAAGGAAGGTTTCTAGGTTCTTTCTTTGATCAGGGTTTTCAGGTAGTCCACTAATTTTTAAGTTATCTCTCAGGGATCTATTTTCCAGGTCAGTGGTTATTTCCATGAGATATTGCACATTGCCTTCTATTCTTTATTTTTTTAAATTAATTTATTAGTTTAGTTTCAGTTAACAAGATTCAATTCCATAGTTCCTTGATTTTCAAATTTCCTTTACTTCCCTCCCCCCTCCCCTCACGACAGCATATAGTACAGTATAGGGTCTGCAAATGCATTCATATTAGACATTATACCAATTACAAAGGCGTATTGTACTAGGTGGGATGAAAGATAGTAACGAAGAAATAAAACCAAACAATGAAAAGAACAAGATCATTTAATTTGCTTCCATCAGGATTCAGGCTCAGTTCTTTCTAGTTATATCTCTGGATGGTGCATTTCTCACTTTCTTGAGTCTTTCGGGATTAACTTATATCACTGCATTGCTGAAAAGAGTCCAGTCTGTCATAGTTGGTCATCACAGATATGGTATGTCTGTGATTGTATACAGATTTCTTCTGATTCTACTCTTCTCGCTCAGCATCAGTTTGTATAAGTCTCTCCAGGTAATTATGAAATCCGTCATCTCCTCGTTTCTTATAGCACAATAAAATTCCATTACATTCATATACCACAACTTGTTTAGCCATTCCCCAATTGATGGGCACCCCTTTAGTTTCCAATTCTTTGCAACCACAAAAAGGGCTGCTAAAATATTTTTGTACATATGGGTCTTCCTCCCACTTCTATGATCTCTTTGGGATATAACCCTAGAAGTGGTATGGCTGGGTCAAAGGGTATGACATGATTTATAATCCTTTGGGCATAATTCCAGATTGCTCTCCAGAATGGTTGGATAAGTTCACAACTCCACCAGCAATGTATTAGTGTTCCAATTTGTCCACATCCTCTCCAGCATTTGTCACTTTCTTGTTTTGTCATCTTAGCCAATCTGACTGGAGAGATGTGGTATCTCAGAGTTGTTTTGATTTGCATTTCTCTAATTAATAGTGATTTAGAGCATTTCTTCATATGCTTATAGATATCTTTAATTTCTTTTTCTGAAAACTTCCTATTCATATCCTTTGACCATTTATCAATTGGGGAATGACTTGTATTCACATAGATTTGGCTCAATTCTCTATAAATTTTAGAAATGAGTCCTTTATCAGAGACACAAGTTGTAAAAATTCTTTCCCAATTTCCCACCTCCCTCTTGATCTTGGTTACATTGGCTTTGTTTGTGCAGAAGCTTTTCAATTTAATGTAATCAAAATTATCCATTTTGCATTTTATAATGCTCTCTAATTCTTGTTTGGTCCTAAAATCTTCCCCTCTCCACAAATCCATCAGGTAAACTATTCCTTGCTTTCCCAAATTGCTTATAGTATCATCCTTTACACCTAGATCATGCACCCATTTAGACTTGATTTTGGTATATGGTGTTAGATAGTGATCCATGCCCAGTTTCTGCCATACTGTATTCCATTTTTCCCAGCAGTTTTTGTCAAATAGTGCATTCTTATCCCCAAAACTGGGGTCTTTGGGTTTATTGAACAATAGATTACTATATTCATTAACTGCTGGTTCTCCTGCACCTAATCTATTCCATTGATCCACTACTCTACACCTCTGCCAGTACCAAGCAGTTTTGATGACTGCTGCTGTATAATACAGATTAAGATCTGGCATAGCTAGTCTACCTTCCCTAGCATTTCTTTTCATTAATTCCCTTGATATTCAAGACTGTTTGTTTTTCCAAATAAATTTTGTTACTATTTTGTCTAACTCTACAAAGTAGTTTTTTGGTAAATTGATTGGTATGGCACTAAATATATAGTTTAGTTTGGGTAAAATTTGTCATTTTTATTATATTAGCTCAACCCAGCCATGAGCAATTGATATTTTTCCAACTATTTAGATCTGCTTTAATTTGTGTGAGAAGTGTTTTGTAGTTGTGATCATATAGATTCTGGGTTTGTTTTGGCAAGTAGATTCCCAAATATTTTATAAAGTCTACAGTGTCTTTAAATGGGATTTCTCTTTCTATCTCTTGCTGTTGAGTTTTATTAGAGATGTACAGAAATTCTGAGGATTTATGTGGGTTTATTTTACATCCTGCAACTTTGCCAAATTTATTTATTGTCTCAAGTAGTTTTTTACTTGATTCTCTAGGATTCTCTAAGTATATCATCATATCATCTGCAAAGAGTGACAGCTTTGTCACTTCTTTGCCTAATTTGATTCTTTTGATTTCTTTTTCTTCTCTAATTGCTACTGCTAGTGTTTCTAGTACCAGATTGAATAAGAGAGGTGATAGTGGACACCCTTGATTCACTCCTGATCTTATTGGAAAGGCTTCTAGTTTATCCGCATTGCATATTATACTTGCTGATGGTTTTAAATAGATGCTAGCAACTATTTTAAGGAAGGCTCCATTTATTCTTATACTTTCTAGTGTTTTTAATAGGAATGGATGTTGTACTTTGTCAAAAGCCTTTTCTGCATTTATTGAGATGATCATGTGGTTTCTGCTAGTTTTATTGTTGATATGCTCAATTATACTGATGGTTTTCCTAATATTAAACCATCCTTGCATTCCTGGAATGAATCCTACCTGATCAGAGTGTATTATTTTGTGATAAGTTGTTGGAGTCTTTTGGCTAATATTTTATTTAGAATTTTTGCGTCTAAATTCATGAGGGAAATTGGTCTATAATTTTCTTTCTCTGTTTTATCTCTTCCTGATTTAGGAATCAGTACCATATTTGTGTCATAGAAAGAGTTTGGTAGGACTCCTTCTTCACTAATTTTCCCAAATAGTTTGTAGAGTATTGGAATCTATTGTTCTTTAAATGTTTGATAGAATTCACTAGTGAACCCATCTGGCCCTGGAGATTTTTTCCTAGGGAGTTCATTGATGGCTTGTTTGATTTCTTTTTCTGAGATGGGGTTATTTAGGTAATTCAATTCCTCTTCAGTTGATCTGGGCAACTTGTAATTTTGTAAATATTCTTCTATTTCACTAAGATTGTCATATTTATGTGCATACAATTGGGAAAAAATAATTCCTCATCGTTTTTTTTTTATTTCATCTTCATTAGAGGTGGATTTACCCTTTTTATTTTTGATACTCATAATTTGGTTTTCTTCTTTCTTTTTTTTATCATATTGACTAAAGGTCTATCAATTTTGTTGATTTTTTCATAAAACCAGCTCTTAGTTTTATTTATTAATTCAAGAGTTTTCTTAATTTCAATTTTATTAATCTCTCCCTTGGTTTTCAATATTTCTAATTTAGTACTAAATTGGGGATTTTCAAATTGTTCTTTTTCTAGCTTTTTCAATTGCATGTCCAATCCATTGACCTCCCTTCTCTCTGCTTTAATTAAGTATGCACTGAGGGATATAAAACTTCCCCTGAGAACTGCCTTTAGTGCATCCCACAAATTTTGGTATGTTGTCTCATTATTATCATTCTCTTGAATGAAATTATTGATTGTTTCTATCATTTCTTGTTTGACCCACCAATTTTTTAGGATTAAATTGTTTAATTTCCAATTAGTTTTTAGTCTATCTTTCCATGGCCCTTTATTGCATATAATTTTTTATTGCGTCATGATCTGAGTATGATGTGTTTAATATTTCTGCCTTTCTGCACTGGATTGTGAAGTTTTTATGCCCTAGTACATGGTCTATTTTTTTAAGCTTATACTCTTTTTTTTCATTTTTAAACAAATGCTTTATTAATTTCTGTTTTACATCATTCATTTCCACCAAATTTTGAGTTACAATCATTTTCCCCCCATTATTCCCCAACCCAACCTCCCAGAATAGCAGTCCCACAAGATATTGCTTCCTCCAATCTGCTCTCTCCCATACCTTCTCCCACACCCCCATCGACTTTTCCATTAGAGGAAGGTGAATCTTTGTGTCCCAATGCCTACACATCTTATCTCCCTATTACAAGCAAAAGAGTATTTTTTTAGTATTTATTAGTATTTATATATATTTGTATTTATTAGTATTATATATTAGTATTTATATATTAGTATTTATAATATTAGTATTTATATATATTTGAAACATTTAATGTTAATTCCTCGAATTTCAGATCCATTTCCTTCCTCCCTTGTCACCCATTCCCTCTTGGGAGATAAGTAATTCAGTACATGTTGTACATGTCTGGGTATGCAAAACATTATCATAGTAGATATATTGTACAAGATTGCTTATAATTCCCTCCCACTCATCCCACCCCCCACCTGGTCCATTCCCTACATGATCCTGTCCCTCTTCTATAGTGGGTACTTCCAACCTCCCCTCCCCACAAGGATGCCCTCCCATCCATCATCCCTCCTCTCATCCCCCTTCCCCCTATCCTGCTGCAGGTTGAGATATCCCATTTAGTATGTATGTCATTCTCTCCCTGAACCAAATTCAATGTGAATGTGGTTTTGCCTTTTTAGCCTTCCTTATTCTCCCCCTCCTTTGCAACCACTTCCCCTTGCTTCTTCTACATGGGATAGTTTACCCTACCCTGTCTCTCCCCATCTCCTCTTCCCACTTTCCTCTCTCACCTCATAATTTCATCCCTTGAGTATTCTCCCTTCCCAACAAATTCAACCTATGCCCTCTATCTATATATAACTGTAACCATATACACACACATTCATATATGTATTCATATGACCACACACCCTTCTTCCATTATTTTCATAGTGTGTTTGTGGGTGTGGGTGTGTGCACTTATGCCTGTGTGAGTCTGTGTTGCTCTTGTTTACCTTTTTATGTCTTTCTTGAGTCTTGTAATTGGAGATCAAATTTTCCATTGAGCCTCTGGCTTTTTCATCAGGAACATCTGGAAGTCCCTTATTTCATTAAATGACCATCTCCTTGCCTGGAAGATTATGCTCAGTTTTGGTGGGTAGTTAATCCTTGGTTGTAGACCTAGCTCTCTTGCCCTATGAAATATCAAATTCCAGTCCCTTTGCTCTTTTAATGTAGAAGCTGCTAGGTCCTGTGTGATGCTAACTGTAGTTCCTCGATATTTGAATTGTTTCTTTCTGGCTGCTTGTAGAATTTTTTCTTTAATCTTGTAATTCTGGAATTTGGCTACTATATTTCTTGGAGTTTTCAGTTTGGGATCTCTCTCAGGAGGAGTCCGGTGAATTCTGTTGATAGCTATTTTATCTTCTGATTCCAGGACCTCAGGACAGTTTTCTTTGACAGTCTCTTAGAGGATGTTGTCAAGGCTGCTTTTTTCATCATGGCTTTCTGGTAGACCAATAATTCTTAGGTTGTCTCTCCTGGATCTGTTCTCTAGGTCAGTTATTTTTCCAGTGAGATATTTTACATTTTCTTGCAATTTTTCAATTGTCTTGTTTTGTTTGATTGACTCTTGCTGCATCATAGAGTTCTGAGCTTCAGTTTGATTGTTTCTAATTTTTATCGAATTATGATCTTCAGTTATTTTTTGAAGTTCCTTTTTAAGGGAGGTATTTTCTCCAATTACTTCACTGAGACGTTTTTCCAAGTTGGTCACTTCCTCCCTGATTTGGTCTTTAAAATTTTTCTTAAGCTCCTCCAGGAATGCTATTTGGGCTTGAGACCAGATCATGTTTCCTTCTGTGGTCTCAGGTGTGGGTAGAGAGTCTATATTGTCCTGTGTATTTTGTTGTTCTTGCCCTGCATAGTATGCTTGAATAGACTTTCTTGCCTTACCCTTCTCCTTCTCAGCTTCTTTTTTTCCCATTGTGACTTCCTGTTTCTTAGTTTCTCAGGCTGTGAGTTTAGGGCCTGATCCTTGACTTTGAATACCTCTGGGTGGCTAGTTTATGGCTAAGTCAGGGAAGTCAGTGAGGGATGTAGATGTGTAGGTGTGGGTGTGTCTGACCACTTCAGATTTCTGCCTCTATACCCCTGGGCTGTAAGTAGGCTTTTGTTGGTGAGGAGAGGTGGGGCTTGTTGGGACCCCACCCTCTCCTCTCTTCAGACTCCTGGCTGTCTCAGTTACACCCCTTCTTGGAGACTCTCAGGCCTGGGGCTATTTACATTAACTTGGGATTTCAATCTGGGTGGGAGACTTATCTTTGGATTTTCTGCTTCATGAAGGAGGGATGGAAGGATCAGAGCAGCTAGAATTTAATTTGCCATTCCAGCCCCTGTATTATACAGGCAGGCAGTTTCTAAACTTCCAGGCTGGGGGCCGAATGCAGCCAGAGAAGCTGCTCTTTCCACTGAGGGCCCAACTCTCCTACCTGGCTCCAATGATCCTACCCATCCGGGAGATGACTGTGATTTGTCCTTGGTAAGTCTGCAGGCTGGGACTTTTGCTCTCTCTGGTGTAGTCTGCTTGTCTGCTCTTAGGTCTGGGCTGTGCAGACCCCACGAGCTCTGCACTAGACCAGTCCGGACACACTGGGCAACCTCCTGGGCTGGACTCTGCCACACTTTGTCTTCCAGTGGGCTCCGTCACTCGTGAATCTGCTCAGATTCACCCTTTGAGCCTTAGTGACCGAGGTGCTCAGTGAGGTTACTGCTTCCTTTCCACCTGCCTTCTATTCTTTCATTTGTTTGGATCTGTTTAACAGCATCTTGATTTCTCACAAAGTCACTAGCTTCTCTTTGGTGCATTCTAAATCTGAAGGAAAGATATTCCTCAATGGGCCTTTGAGATTCTTTATCCATCCTGCAAATTTGGCTTTTTAAGGCATTTCTCTCCTCCTTGCCTTTTTTAGCCTCTTTTGCCATTTGAGTTAGTATATTTTTAAGGTGTTATTTTCCTCAGTCAGCCTGTTGGCTCTTATTTCATACTTTTCTTGCATCTTTCTCATTTCTCTACCAAATTTTTCCTTCACTTCTCTTATCTGCTTCTTAAGGTCCTCTATGGGCTGTAATCAGCTTGTATTTTGATTTAGGACTTTTTGTATAGGACTTCTGACTTCCCAGTCCTCCTCCTGTTCCATTCTTCAATCCTCTTTTCCCTCAAAATAGGAGTTTAATGTTGAATTTTTCTTTTTATTTTGTTTCCTATGCTTAGGCATGTTGCCACTCCATTACTTGAGTTTTGGGCTTCTTGACACAGTAGCTTCTGCCACCAGACAGGGGAGATTCTCTCCCCAAAGCTGGGATTTTCTTAGCTGCCAGAGGTATTTCTTGGGTGCCTTCTCTGAAGTTTGTTGGGTGCCTTCTCTGCCTTTCATATTCTCTGGCAAGCTGGCCACACACCCCAAGATATCCAATCCAGATCACAATTCAGATCCAAGAAGGATCAAACAAGATCTCTTACCCCTACCATCCACAGGTCAGGAGCTCAAGCTGCAGCATGGCAGGCTGCACAACATGGCTACTCAGTGGCTTCTTAACCCCAGGGAATGAGGCCAACTCACTTTCCCAACCAGTCCCAAAGTCTATAGAGCACTGACCTTTTACTTTGTCCTAGGCATCTATGTGTTGGTAATTCAGGAAACACCACAGCTGCTGGTGTTCTAGAGTCCCTCTTGGAGGCTCCTGCTCTGGCCACCCTGGGGCTAAAGCCTCAGACTCATCCAGGGCTGGGCTTGGCTCCCAGGGGCTGTGCTGGCCACTCCCTGATGGGCTGCCTGGCTATCCTCAGCAGGAGGTTATCTTCTCTGTTCCATTTTGTGGGTTCTGTAGCTCCAGAGTTTGTTCCGAGTCACTTTTTACATAAATTGGGAAGTAGTGGGACCAGAAATGCTGTTACTGTTCTGTCATCTTGACTATGACCCTGAATCATATAAATTTCAATATTGACAGGTATTAGCTTCTCGTGTAGGAATGTAGACAGATTGTTCTTATTGTGTTCCAAGTGAGCTGCCCATGTGCATGTTTGCATGTGTGTGTATGTGTGTGTGTTTCCATTTTTTACCTCTTTATTTCTTTCTTGAATCTTGAAATTAAAGATAAAATTTTCCATTGAGCTCTGGATTTTTCATCAGGAAAGTCTGGAAGTCCCTTATTTCATTAAATGACCATCCCATTGCCTGAAAGATCATTCTCAGTTTTGCTGGGTAGTTGATCCTTGTTTGCAGTCCTAGCTCTTTTGCCTTACAAAATATAAAATTCCAATCCCTCTGATCTTTTAATCTAGAAGCTGCTAGATCCTGTCTAATCCTGACTGTAGTTCCATGATTTTTGAATTGTTTCTTTTCAGCTGTTTGCATTATTTTCTCCTTAACCCTGTTATTTTGGAATTTGGCTACAATATTTCTTGGAGTTTTCAATTTGGGATCTCTTTCAGGAGGAGCCCAGTGAACTCTTTCAATAACTATTTTACCTACTGATTCTAGGACTTCAGGACAGTTTAATTTGACAATCTCTTGGAGGATGTAGTCCAGGCTGAATTTTTCATCATGGCTCTGTGCTCCCCCTGCCCCACCCCACGTGGGTACTTTCTTGGGCTGGGTTCTGCCACACTCTGTCTCCCAGTGGATTCTGACACTCCAAAATCCATTCAGATTCACTTTTTAAAGTTTAGTGATGGGATTCTCTGATGAGCTTAGAAAAGTTACTGCTTTTGTTCTGGGATCTTGGCTCCATCCACCAAGTCTTATTTCTATAAATATTAGGAAATGTTATCTCCAGAGCATGAATTCATTACATACACATAGTTTGTTGAATGTTAATGAAAAAATTAAAAATAAATCTTTGTCTATTTTAAAGTGATACTAGAAAGCAATGAAAGGATTCATCTCTTTAAAGCAGTAGGATATATTTCCTCCATTAATTTTTCTTTTTGGAAGGCAATTTATTCAGAAAAATGTTGTAATTAATCACTCATAATGGCAATAATATGAATTTTATAACACTTTATGTTTATCAGGCACTTTCTTCAAAGGAACAATGGGAGGAAATTTTCACACATGAAACCATCAATTTCCAGATAATGAAATAAAATCTTAAAAAGTTCAAGTGGACTGAAAAAGGTCACACAATAAGGAAGTGATGGAGATTGGATTTGAACCCAAATATTTTGAGGCCAGATCTAAAACATTTTCCAAAACATCATATTGCTTCTTTAAATTTTATTTAAATTAATTTATGAAGTCAATGACAAAAATTACTTATGTTACCAAATTATATTACCAATGTCTTATATATTTTATTTAACACCCACTAAATTTCTATCTGTAACCCTCTTACTCTCCTCTCAGAAAACCATCTTATACAAAAGAAATTTTTTCAAAGAATTTAAAGAAGGGGAAAACTATAAAAAACAAGTCAATGTCTTAAAAAAAATGCCAATACCATAGGCTATGCTCAATACCTAAGGGCCCAGACATCTTTAATGAAGCAAAAGAAATATGTTCTCATATCTCCTTTTTAGTGTTGAGTTTATTCTTTATGACTTCCAAAATTTTAGTTTCAATTGTTTTGTTGTTGCTCTTTTCTTTTTCATTATACTTAGGTTGGTGTGTGTGTGTGTGTGTGTGTGTGTGTGTGTGTGTGTGTTTCTTAGCTTTGCTTACATCATCACTATCAGTTCATTTATGACTTACCAAGCTTCCTTGTCTTCACTTTGGTCATCATTTGTAAAACAGTATAATTTTCCATTACTTCCATGTATCTTTCTTTTTTTAAACATTTTATAGATGAACATTCAATGGGCATGAGTTTAGGGAGTTAGATTAAAAGGTGAGAGACTAGGGAAAGTGTTTGGTTTATACCTGTGGAATTCAGGGAGAAGAGAATTTTCCCTTCTGGGTCAACTCAGTGAAACAGATCCTATTTCTCTGGTTAGTCTCTCAGGTTCAAGGTTCGTTAAGTTAATGAATGGCTATTTCTTTCTGATTTTATATATATTTTTTGAGGCTGGGATCCATCAAATAGTTTGTGTTATCTTGGATACAATTTCCCTGTCTAACGGTAAATTAAATAACTGAAAAAATCTAATTGAAAAAATATTGTTTTCAAATATAACTATCCTACTTCTTCACCCTGTCAATATGAGAAAAATGAGACCCTTCACAGGTTCTCAGTTGCTTCATCAGAGGTCTTCTGTTTATGTTATTTAATTTTTAAGTAATATATGTATAATTCAATTACTTAAGTTTCTCCTAGTTCTTTTTTTTTTTTTCTGAGGGCAGTTGGGGTTAAGTAACTTGCCCAAGGTCACATGGCTAGGTTTTTATTTGTGTGTGTTAAGTATCTGAGGCCGGATTCGACTCCAGGGCCAGCACTCTACTCACTGCACCACCTAGCTGCCCCAAGACCCTCTCCTAGTTCTTTATCACATGATGCCTTGATATGTATTTGCCATATATAAATTCCATAAATAGTGACATAATTCCCCAAAGAGATAATTAATTGCATATTTCTAGAACTGTTGCTAGGTATGTGATGCACTTATGATAACTAGACAGCCCATCATAGGTCTTCCTTGTTATAGAGTACTTAGCATTTGATTGAGGATTAGCTTTTGATTTATTGCATGATGGTTTGATGTCTTTAGGGGTCTAGTTAAACTCATGTAGCTTTCAAGTGAAGTAGGGACAGAGATTCATTCCCTTGCAGCCATCAGTGATAATCAAGGAATAATCAAGTTAATACTCTTTAATATCCAGAGAGATCTGTGATTTCATTAACACAAATACCAGGTCAATCATACTCTCTTAGTCTGGGTTACTTTCCTTCAATCCCTGACTTTGATGCCATTGCAAAGAGTCTATACAATGTGCTGATGTTTTTAGCCTAGTTGAAGTGTCAGGAGAGGGTGACTTACTGTACGAGGCCCACCTGGAAAACCATAAAGTGCTATATAAATCTGAGGTATGATAATCATGGTGATAGTAATGAAGACATAGTTTGGATGCCAGGGGAACATATGGAGTGTCTATTGGTGACCCTCTGTGGCCTTCTCACTTAGCTTCTTTTCTGGTTATACATCTCTTTGATGCCAACATTTATGCTATTTCACTTGAATGATTCTTGGTTAGCAATGAGTTGCAGCTGACTCATCCCCTCCATGTACCTCTCCATTGACCTCTGGGTAACCCTCCATTTTAATTCTTTGAAGACTGGGCTAATCCATGTCATTCAGAATCACTGCAAGAATATTGTGAAAAAATGGCACTCTAGTACATGAACCCAATAACTTCTTCATATAGAGTTTTTCCCATTAAGATTGTGATGGGTACTTTTAATAAATCTTTTAGAAGTGAGAGATGATTATAGGAACCTCAAATAACTCTCAAAAATAAGGAAGATCAGAAAACTTTCAGGGATATAAACATTTTACTGCCTGTATCTTTTGGTGGGTCATTTACAGCATTAGGAATGCAAACAGCTTTTAAAAAAGTGTATTTATGGTGAGTGTGTGTGTGTGTGTGTGTGTGTGTGTGTGTGTGTGTGTGTGTGTTTTAAGGGTAGGGGGCAGAGAAGAATGATTATAAAACCAATACCTTATTATCTCAATGAGCTGCTTTTAAATAAATTTCAAAATCCAGTAATATTTTGAAGTATGTATCTCCCTGATTAAAAAAAAATTACTAGATGTCCCAAAAGTCTAAGTTCAGTTTTAAGTCCTAATAGATTTAATAATAATGACAAAATTATAACAACTACTATTACCACCACTACCACTACCACTACTTTTGTTGTTGTTGTTTAGTCATTTTTTCAATCATGTCTGAGTCTTCATGACCCCATGTGGGGTTTTCTTGGTAAAGATGCTAAAGTGATTTGCCATTTACTTCTCCAGCTCATTGAAGAAACTGAGGCAAATATGGTTAAGTGAATTGCCCAGGGTCACACAGCTAGCAAGTGTCAGAGGTCAGCTTTGAACATCTTGAATCTAGACCCAGCATTATGCCAGCTGCCCTTTACTACCTAATATTTATATAGCTCATTAAGATTTGGAAAATGTTTTATATATATTATTTCATTCTGTTCTCACAACAACATTGGAAGCAGTTGCCATTTTTATCCCTATTTTACAGATGAAGAAACTGAGGCTGAGAGAGGTTAAATGATTTGGCCAGGGTCACAGAGACCCAGTTAGTGTCTAAAGCAAAATTTCAAACCTAGATTTTTTGACTGTAGGGTCAACATTCTATTATCCATTATGCCACTTTGTTGCAGATATGAAGACTAGCTTCAGGAACAAAAACAAACACACACACACGGCTTCACAAACTAATAAATTTTGTTTTAGTAATGTGATTTGGAAGAAATTATGGATATTTATAAGCCCAAAATGGTTTATTTTGAACCTAATTCCCTCTTGTCTTACTTTAATTCAACTTTTTCTAAGGATGTATTCTTCACAAGGCATTGGTACTGGGAGCAAGAACCTATAATAATAATAATAATAAATTTTATGGAT
>WOXC01003269.1:0-151877 GCA_011680675.1 Gymnobelideus leadbeateri
TTACAGGTCAGCATAAGATATCAAATGGGAATTGGGGGGAGTTTTGCAGAAGTCACTGAAGCCATCCAAAGGCCAGTTTAGAAACCCAGAAATGCACAAAATCTAAGTATAGTATTGTATAACAGCAACATACTTTATTTTTTAATACCATAATAATTCAGACTTCTTTTCTGATATGAAGGGTAGGGCCAAAAATTTTACAGGGATTTTCCACATTGTAAAGGCACTGCACCCCTAACCCTCACAATGTGAAAGTTTAACATTTTTTTTCCCTGAAGGCGGGGAATGTCTTTGCTTTTTTTATTTTTTCCTTTTCTTCACAGAACTTGAGATAGTGTCTGGCATATAGATAGTGTTTAATAAAACCTTAATAAAACTCATTGATTGATTGATAGTGGGTTCCCCCTTATTGGATATCTTCAGATCGAAGCAGGATGGCCACTTGTTGGATAAATTGTAGAGGGAAGTCTTTTAAGGTGTAGATTGGACTGAATTGTTGCTAAGGTCCCTTCTTACTGAAATTCTGTGATTCTGTTAAGAAAAAACATAGTGTTGGCTTCTGGGTAGCAGCTGAACAGGATTTGGCTTGCCAACATGGGATGACACCAGGCAGCCTTGGGGGTAAGGAGCGGGCTGGTTAACTATCTCAGTTCTAAGTGTTCTTCAGCAAGTCTATGCCTGAGACAGATAATGATTTTCTGTGTGCAATCTGAGCATGAGAAATTACCCTAAACTAGCTGATAAGCTAGGTAAATATTGGCTTAAGCACAACTGTGTTAGAGTGTTGGTTTTTTTTTTTGTCAGTGAAGCATGGCCAACAATTATAACAAATATTGCACATTTGGTTTTTAATTTGCAATTCTTCAGAATAGCATTGGCCTTTTTCTTCCTGACTCAGACTCTTTTTCTGTCTCAAACCTCGTTGGCAGAGACTCTCTCAATCTGTTCCTTTTGGGGGCAGATTCTCTCCACCCATCCTTGAAATGCTGCATTTTTCCACTTTGATTCCAACACCTTATTTATTAGTCTCAAGAGTTTTTTGGTGCTACTTTGTTTTTGTTTTTTTGTTTGTTTTTGGAGAGGGGAAGGCAAAGCAATTAGGATTAAGTGACATGCCCAAGGTCACAGAGCTAGTAAGTGTGTTAAGTGTCTGAATTCAGATTTGAAATCAGGTCCTCATGACTCCAGGTCCGATGCTCTATTCACTACACCACCTTGCTGTCCCTTTGGTGCTACTTTAAAAAAAAAATTAATCACTCTTTTTTTAAAAAAAGAAAGTAAAGTTTTTGATCTAGATGAGTAGTATCCGGCATGTGTTTTTGTTGATTGTTGAGTGGGCCGACAGCATCGTGAACCTTAATAGGTATTCATTCATTCTGGTTTGGGGCTAATTTCTAAAGTTGGTCACTCATATTTTCTTTATCCATTTTTATCTTCATTGGTGCTGAATAGGGGCAGTTGGACTAGAAGGCCTCTGAGGTGTCTTCTAGCTCTGTATTTATGATTTAATTAAAAATAATAATGTTATTTAAAACCTCTATGAACCTCGGTTTCCAAACCTATAGAACAGGTATAGCAGCAGCACCTCTCTCAAAGGGTTATTGTGATGTTCCAGTGACATAATGTCTGTACTTGTTCAGTCATTTTTCAGTCATTTCCAACTCATCATGACCATATTTGGGGTTTTCTTAACAAAGATACTAAAATGGTTTGCCATTTGTTTCTCTAACCCATTTAACAGGGTTAAGTGACTTGCCCACGGTCACACAGCTAGTGTCTGAGGCCAGATCTGAACTCAGAAAGAGGAGTCTTCCTGACTCCAGGTCCAGCAATCTATCCACTGCCCCCACCTAGCTGTTTTGATGTCTATACAGTGCTTTATAAACCTTGAGGCACTGCAAAAATTTCAGCTGTTATTATTGTTGGTATTATTGTTTCAGAAACTATGTTCTGGGTCTAGGTAATCCTCTGCCTATGCATACTTGGTATTCAGAAGGAGATATGATTTACTTACCTAAGAGGATTGAGGAGTTGGTCTAGGGATGTAGTTTTAAACCTGTCACTTGGCTAGCCTTGAGATGGAATACTCCTCTCACCATTCCTGGTGAAACAACTAGGCAAAATGGCGAACTGATATTTCAAATGCGGACAATGATGATTTGAGTCAGTGGGTTACCAGTGGCCAAATGGAGAGTGTTGCAGTCTTGTCTTGGCTATACAGACAAACGATCATTTCGTTTCTTGTCACAAATAGTGAATCTGATGGCTCTTCACCTAGTGTTCTCCCTCCCACCTCTCCCCATTTCCACATCATTAAACAACTAATTTTCATCTCTTTCAGTTAGAGAAAGTGTGAAAGAAAGGTCATGGCTGGGATCAAAGCCACCATCTATTTTTTTTTATGTGTGGGGAAAATGAGCACACAAATATATAGATGAATGGGCTTAGAGAAGGGCAGGCAATATAGAACGAGTAGCTACTAACTGTTATGGGTATAGAAATTTATTTTAAATTTAATTTCACAAAGATTTAAGTGCCTACTGTGTGTCAGGCACTGGGGAATACAAAGAAGAAAATGAAAGTGTATTCTTTTTTTTTTAATCAAATGCTTCATTAACTTCTGGTTTATATCATTCATTTCTGCAGGATTTTGAGTTATAAAATTTCCCCCCGTTTTTCCCCTACCCACCACCCCAAAATAGCGATCCCACTGGATATCCCCTCCTCTAATCTGCTCTCTCCCATATCTTCTCCCATATCCCCTCTGACTTTCCAGTAGGGCATGGTGGATCTCTATGCCCCAGTGCCTGTATATCTTATTTCCCAGTTACATGTAAAGTAATATTAATTATATATATATATTTAAAAACATTTGATTTTAAAACTTTGAGTTCCAGATTTATTCCCTTCCTCCCTTGTCACCCTCCTTACTGGGAAGATAAACAATTCAGTATAGGTTGTATATGTGTAGCTATGAAAAACATTTCCAAAGTGGATATATTGTAAAAGACTGACTTTATTTCCCTCCCTCCTATCCCACCTCCCACTTGTTCTATTCCCTACTTTGATCCTGTCCCTTTTCATAAGTGGGTGCTTCCAACTTCCCTTCTATCATTCCCCCTCTCATCCCCTTCCTCCCTACTCTCCTGTAGGGTGAGATACCCTATTTGGTGTGTATGTCATTCCCTCCCTAAGCCAAATTCAATGAGAATAAGGTTGACCCATTCCCTTTTGCCTTCCTGTTCTTCCCCTCCACTGTAATCATTTTCCCTTGCCCCTTCTATATGAGATAGTTTTCCCCATTCTGTCTTTCCCCATCTCCTCTCATTATATTCCTCTTTCACCTCTTAATTTCACCTTTTAAGTCTCATCCCTTCCTATTAAATTGGTCATGTGCCCACTATGTATAGTTGTACACACATATACACACACTCACATATGTATTCATGTGCCCATATACCCTCCTATATAGACATATATATGTATGTATGTAGATACACACACACACACACACACACACACACACATATATATATTTCTATTCCCTTCGACTATTCTCATACTGAGAAAAGTTTCATACATTACAATTATCATTTTTCCATGTCGGAATGTAAATAGTTCAACTTTGATAAGTTCCTTATGATTTCTTTACCCTGTTTACCTTCTCATGCTTCTCTTGCTTCTTATATCTGAATGTCAAATTTTCTATTCAACTCTGGTTTTTTCATCAAGAATGCTTGAAAGTCCTCTATTCCACTGAATGACCATATTTTCCCCTGAAACATGATACTCAGTTTTGCTAGGTAGGTGATTCTTGGTTTTTATCCCAGCTCCTTTGACCTCTGGAATATCATATTCCAAGCCCTTTGATCCCTCAGTGTAGAAGCTGCCAGATCCTGTGTTATCCTGATTGTTTCCACAATATTCAAATTGTTTCTTCCTGGCTGGTTGTAATATTTTCTCCTTGATCTGGGGACTCCAGAACCTGGCTATAATATTCCTAGGAGTTTTTTGGGGCGGATCTTTTTCAGGAGGTGATCGATGGATTCTTTCAACCTCTATTTCGCCCTCTGGGTCTAAAACATCAGGGCAATTTTCCTTGAGAATTTCTTGAAGGATGATTTCTAGGTTCTTTTTTTGATCATGGCTTTCAGATAGTCCAATAAATTTTAAATTATCTCTCCTGTATCTATTTCCAGGTCAGTGGTTTTCTCAATGAGATATTTTACATTGCCTTCTATTTTTTCATTTGTTTGGATCTATTTAAAAGTATCTTGATTTCTCATAAAGTCACTAGCTTCCATTTGCTTCAGTCTAATACTGAAGGAATGATTTTCTTCAGTGAGCTTTTGAGATTCTTTTTCCATCTGGCAAATTTGACTTTTTAAGGCATTCTTCTCCTCATTGCCTTTTTGAGCCTCTTTTGCCATTTGAGTTAGTCTATTTTTTAAGGTGTTATTTTCTTTAGTCAGGTTGTTGACTCTCATTTCATAATTTTTTTGCATCGTTCTCATTTCTCTTCCCAATTTTTCCTCTACTTCTCTTATTTGCTTTTCAAAATCCTTCTTAAGGTCCTCTATGGCCTGTAATCAGCTTGTATTTTTCTTGGAAGCTTTTGGTGCAGGAGTTCTGACTTCACTGTCTTCCTCCTTTTCCATGCTTTGATCCTTTGTGTCCCCAAAATAGGAGTGTAAAGTTGGGTTGCTCTGTTTGCTTTGCTTCCCTTGTTTTCCTATTTTGCCACTCAATTACTTGAGTTTTGGGCTTTTTGCCATAGTAGGACTCTGCTACCAGACAGGGGAGCTTCATACCAAACGCTAGGGTTTTCTTAGTTGCTGGAGCTATTAGTTGGGTGCCCTCTCTGAAGCCTCCACATGCTCTGGCAAGCTGGTCACATACCCCAGGACCTCCACCCTAGACAGCAATCCAGATACACACAGGTTAAAGCAAGAGCAATTACCCCTCAGACTGGTCACTTGGTCCCCCTACAATCTGCAGGCCAGGAGCTGAAGTAGCCACGTGTGGTTGAGGCTGCAGGGCCCTGGTGCCTCAGCTGCTTCTCGCTCCCAGGGGGCAAAAGCTGAGGCACTCCTGAACTACTGGATCCCAAATCCACAGTGCATTGACCTCTCACTTTGTCCTTAGCATCTATGGGTTGATAATTCTGGAAACTGCCACCGCTGCTGGTGCTCTGAAGTCCCTCCAACAGGTAGCTGGTCATGTTGCCCTGCGGCTAAAACCTAGGCTTGGCTCCTAGGGCTCTGCACTGGCCCCTTCCTGCCCGTCTGCCGGGCTGTCCTCAGCGGGAGGTTAGCTTCTCTCTGTCATTTTGTGGGTTCTGGAGCTCCAAAGTTTGTTCAGAGTCCCCTTTTACATGGATTGGAGGGGGTGGAAGCGGGAGCCCCATGGGAGTCCTGTTTCTACTCTGCCATCTTGACTCCGCCCCCGAAAGTCTTATCTTCTATTTAAATAATTAAATTATAGAGGATGGGGGTGGGGTGGGGCAGAGAATTTGAGTGAATCAATTCAAATTCATCTATACATTTGAAAAGAAAAATGGGCAAAGTGGTCCAGTGAATAGAGCACAGGACCTGAGTTCAAATGTGACCTCAGACACTTGACACACTTACTGGCTGTGTGACCTTGGACAAGTCACTTAACCCCAATTGTCTTGCCTTTCCCCCTCCAAAAAAAAAATAGATAACTCACATGCTTGGCTATAAGATAGAGACTGGACCTATAAATGATGATAACTTTGTTGTAGTTGTATAGTCTTTTTCAGTTGTGTCCAACTCTTCATGGCCCCATTTGGGGTTTTCTTGGCAGAGATACTGGAGTGGTTTGCCATTTTCTTCTTTAGCTCATTTTACAGATGAGGAAACTGAGGCAAGCAGGGTCACATAGCTAGTAAATGTGTGAGGCCAGCTTTGAGCTCAGGAAGAGGAGTCAGTTCCTGACTCCAGGCCTAGCATTTTATGATGAATAGATAATAATTTTTAAAAAGTTTATTAAACTTTTAACATGTGCTGTAGCATATGGGAAGCATTGTGGATACAAATAGACTCTGTTCTCAAGGAGTTATCATTCTATTAAGGGACAAGCCAACATATATTGCAGTTTTCAGCTACATGATGGAAAGGCCCATGGTTTTTAGGGTACAGTAGCAAAGCAGATGGTATTGAATCTTCTTTAGTGTCATTTCCACTAATAATACCCATAACCATTTCTGATGTTGAACAATTTGGTTCTGCTATAGCAGCAAGAATTTTTCCTGTCTCTTGAGAAGCTGTGGCTGCTAAGGATTTCATAATAGGTAATTCCCAGGTGAAGAAATTCTTTCTGCTGGTGTAGGTTGGCACCTTCTCTGTTTCTCATAATCTTAGAGAGTTACCTAGAGCCCAGAGAGATTGAGTGACTTTTCCAGGTCACATAGTATTATTAGAGATAAGTTAGTATCATTATCTTTGCATATAAAGGACAGCATATTGTAATTCCCCCTAATCCCCCACCCCCATCCCTCATGCCCTTTCTCTCTTCTCTGCCCCAGCAAAAACCTTGCCTTGGTTCCTTTCTTTTGGGGGCAATATCAATTTCTCTGTTCTCTGTTGAACATTGGCTGTTCAAGAGCTATTATCTGAGGAGGGAGAGGATTTTCTTCCCTTTGCTAGCATCCTCTCAGATGCAAAGATTTTCTATGGAAATATGGTTTGTCTCTGGGAGCAAGTACAAGTCTCTAGAATGCATTTTTCTACTGCCTTAATACTAAGCTTTCTACAATTATGTTATTGAGGATTTTTTTAATTCCCAGGGGTATATAACAATGTTTTAGGTGCTAGAAATTCTTTGATGGGTATGGTGCTCTTTAGAACACTGGATTTATAGTCAAGACCAGGGTTCTAGAGCCAGCTTGCCATTTACTATGTGACCATGAACATGTGGCCTAATTTCTCTGGGCCTTCAGTATTTTCATCTGAAATATGAAGAAGTTAGATTTATGCACCTTAGAATCAATACACTAACAACCAAACTAACAGTAGTTATACTGATGTCTTGAGTTAGTCTAAATAAAAAAATGTGTCAACTTAAATGCCATCCTTGAACAGTCAGCTGAGCTGCTGATCAATTCTGCTTGTGTCCTTTCTAGGTCTTCTCAAATTTGTTTCATCAAGTATTCCATGTCTCTCCTGGATCTTCAGTCTCTCCCTCTCTATGGGTTTCATCCCCTTTACCAACAAATATAACCATTTCCTCCTTATACTTAACAAAAAAAAGTCTTCCCTCTGCCCTACCAATTTCTCATACTTTTGCATTCTCTTTATTTCCATTCACTGCTTAATTATCACTAAAGAGCAATCTTCACTTGATGCCTCCACTTCCTTTCTGCCTACTCTTTCCTTAACTCCTCAGAATCTGGCTTCCACCCCCACCACTTTGCTGCCTCAAAATTCACCAACAGCTTCCTAGTTGTTATCTTTCTTGATCTTTCTGTTGCATTTGACATTGTCGATGACCATCTTTCTAGAAATTTTCTCTTCCTGTGGCTTCTGTGATAAAGAGATCTTTCTAGTTACTAATATTGCTCTTCTTCTCCCATCCCATAAATGGGGGCAACCCCCCCCCCCCCCCAGCCCATAGTCTATTCTTGACTATCATTTCTTCTGTCTCTACTCTTGTGATTTCTACTTCTACAGCTTCTGGAGAAGGAAGAGGCCAGCCACTCCAGTATCTTTGCCAAGAAAACCCCAAACGGAATCATGAAGAGTCCAACAAGACTGAAATGACTGAACAACTGTAGCTTCAGCTATTACCTTTGCGCTGATGATTAAAGATCATAACATTTTAAATCTGAAAGCAACCTTAGAGATCATCTAGCCCTAGGGGTCTTAACCTAGGGTCCATGAACTTTAAAAAAAATACTCTTTTTTCTTAAAATTTATTTTATATTCTTTTAAAAATATTCTGATAACTGTATTTTAGTATAATTGATTGCCTTTGTAATCCAATGTATTTTATTTTGTGCATTTTAAAATATTATTCAGAGAGCAGGTCCATAGGCTTTGCCAGACTGCCAACGTGGTCCACAACACAAAAAAGGTTAAGAACCACTGTTCTTGCCCAACTTACTTTATAGATGAAGAAACTAAGACCCAGATTTTTTCCAGATCTGTCTTTCTAAACATGATCTCTCTCTCTCTCTAAGCCTACAGCCTTCATTCCCCAATTGATTGTCTCGTTAGCATCTGTAATGGGGATGGGAATCTGAAGATCTTCCCTGCCCCTTAATAGACCCAGGGGGGAGTTTGAAGACCTCCCCTGCTTTGAAAGTAAACTCTGCCTCCTAATAGGCTGAATGTGGTCACATGAAGGTTGTGGTGGGAGGAGTTTGCTGAAGGCGAAGCAGAGCCCACAGGAAGCTGGTAGTCAGAGCTAGCCAGACAGTGAGGGAGAGAGGAGGACCTCAGTCAAGGAGTCAGATAGGCTCATGAGTAGATATTGATCTAATATTGGTTTGTGGGAAGACTGAAGGATGCTGGGGCTCTCAGCATTATTATGGCTTCTGAATATCTTTGGTATTATGATGGAATCGGCTTACTGGTTTTGGGATTCAGTTTTCTGGTGTCTAAATAAATGTTTCAGTTCTATCCTCTATCTGGAGATTTTGGTATATTTTGCAATTGAACGTCATGTGATACTTATAGTCACAGTCTTTATTGTGATCGTGGGTGCTATAAATATTGCATTGGCACTATAGCATCTCAAACATGATGTGTCCAAAACTGAACTATTCATCTTTGCAATAAAATTTGCTATTTCTTCTGACTTTCCTATGTCTATTAGCTGCACTGGTGTTGTCTATGTTACTCAGAGAGTTGTTTTTCAATTTGACCATCCTTTCCTATCCTACCTAATCTGACTAGTTTTCATGTATTGTCACTTATGGGGCAGCTAGGTGGCACAGTGGATAGAGCACTGAGCTTGGAATCATGAAGAGTCATCTTCATGAGTTCAAATCTGGCTTCAGCCATTTAATAGTTGTGTGATCCTGGGCAAGTCATTTAGCCTTCTTTACCTCAGTTCCTCATCTATAAAATGAGCTGTAGAAGAAAATAGCAAACCCACTGTCTTTGCCAAGAAAACCCCAGATGGGGTCACAAAGAGTCAGACACAATTGAAAGGACTCAACAATAACCATCAATTATAACTTCAAAATAGCTCTCCCAAGCATCTTCTCCTCTCCATTCCTCCTGTTCATGTCCACTTTGGCCACTTCATCAATACCTATAACCTAGACTATTAATAATAATGTGATTCATATTGCTATTGTTTATGGTAAGTACCACAGTGATTAACCTCACTTTACAAATGAGAAAACTGAAGCTCAGAAGGGTTCAGGGATTTGTCTAAAGTCACACAGCTAGTAAATCCAGAGCTAGGATTTAAATCCTGTAAGTACTATAGTCTTTCAACTATGCTGCATTCATTGTCTACTGAGTATTGTAATAATTTCCAAACTGGTCTCCTTACTGTGAGCTCTTCCTTTCCAGTCTGTTCCACAGTTACTGAAGTCTTCCCAAAGCACAATTCTGACTATGTTGCCATCCTTCACACTCAAAAATCTTTTTTGACTCTTTTATTTATCTACATAATAAAGTCCCAGCTCCTCTCAGCATTTGACTAAAGCCTTCACAAAGTATTTCATTCGAACCTCAAACTCTCTCTGTAAAGTAGGTAATAAAATGCTATTATTTCCACACTTACAGATAAGGCCACTGAGACTCAAATGTTAAGTTACTTGCCAAAGACCATATAGCTAGTAAATGACAGTCAGGATTGGACTCTGGGTCTGTCCTGACCTAGGAAACATTTTTCTAATTAGAATGTGTCTTTTATGTCTTCTTTTCATGTATCCTCCCTCCAACTGCCAAAATAGTCTTCGTAAAAGCCATGTGTGATCATGTCACTCCTATGTTCAGTGACCTCTTGTGATGATCCGTTGCTGAGAATGAATCATGAACTCCTCAGCCTGGCATTTAAGATCTTACCCAGTGTGGCCCCTTCCCACTTTTTCAGTCTTGTTTGCTACAACCACCCCACCCCCCACTTCATGAACTCAATGTTGCAGCTGACTTACTGGCTATTTCCTGAATTTGATAATTCTTTTGCTTCTCTACATTTGTACATTGACACAGTCATTCCCCTTGCCTACAACATACTCTCTCCTCATCTTTGATTCTTAGAATAATTTTTTTCCCTTTTAAGACAAATTAGTCATTATTACCTTTTCCAAGAATGATCCGCCCAGATGTTAGTACTCTCTGCTCAATTTTCTTTTCACACTAATTATTTATGTACATGTTGCATTTTCCCAATTGAGTATAAGCTTTTTTGAAGAAAGGAGCTGTTTCATTTATGTCTTTTTATCATCATCATCATCATCATCCAGGCAAGTGCCTTGCATACAGTAGGAACATAATAAATGATTAATTATTGCTGTTATTCATCCTTCGTTCTCAAAGAAGACCAATAACTTCAGGAGGGTGATGTCTTGACCTGCAAGTGAATTGGATTTAAGTGAGGCAGAGCTGGGCAAAGTCATTAGCCTCACTCTCTCCTCCAGAGTCATGGGGGTCCAGTAACAAAATATAAGTTAGGACTACTGGCAATGGCCCCCAGTGTTTACTGAATAGCATGAACTGTATGAATGAAATTGGGTAGCACTGAATGCATACTGTGGGCCATTCAAATTAATCTATTCTTCCCAAATGAAGTGGCCTAATGCTTTCTCTGTGACATTGCATGTTCCTTCCTTTTCCTGGATGTTCCTTGAACTCAACCAGTCTAATTCCTGTAAGGTCCAACTCAGAGGCATTTTCTTCCCTGAAGGCTTCCCTGATTCCTACGCTCCTCCCCCCATCTAGAAGGGATTTTTCCCTCCTCTGAGCTCTCATAATCTTTTGTTTGTCCCTTTCTTACGGAGTGTAGTCCAATCTTGTATTAGTTAATTTTTTTATTGTTATTTATGTAATTCTTATCCCTCCTGGATTTTTGAAGCCCTGAAAATAGTCCTGAGTTGTAGCGTTTGTGGTGTTTTCCTTCTAAGGATTAATTTTAAAATTGTTTTAGGGGAAGGAAGGAATTATTTTATTTGAAACTTCTGGTCCTTAGTAGCTAACATATATTCTCAGTGCTGGCATGTATAGTACGGTAAAGGATAGGCGATGGTAGAATGTCCTGCCTCCTGGCTTCTCTGGCTTCCTCTAAATCCCAACTCAAATTCTACTTTTTTTTTTTTTTTAAAGCAATTGGGGTTAAGTAACTTGCTCAAGGTTACACGGCTAGTCATTATTTATGCGTGGGTGCTCATTTTCTGAGGCCGGATCTGATCTCAGGTCATCCCAACTCCGAGGCCGGCGCTCTTACTCACTGTGCCACCTAGCCACCCCTTTAGGGCAATTGGGGTTAAGTAACTTGCCCAAGGTTACACGGCTAGGTTTTTGTTTGTTTGTACGTTAAGTGTCTGAGGCCAGCTCCGAACTCAGGTCCTTCTGACTCCAGGGCCGGCGCTCTATTCACTGCGCCACCTAGCCGCCCCAAATTCTACTTTCTACAGGAAGTCTTTCCCACTCTACATTAATGTTAGTGCCTTTCCTTTATCAATCATTGCTAATTTATCCTGTATCTATCTTGTTTGTACATAATTGTTTGTATGTTGTCCTCCCCCCCCCAATTAGACTGTGAGCTCCTTGTTCATTGAGGACTGTCTTTTGCTTTTATTTTATTTTATTTTTTTTGGTCTCCACAGTGCTTATCTTAGTGTCTGGTACACAGTAGGTGCATAATGAATGCCTATTCACTATCAAGCTGGCAAGCATTGGAGTAGTAATGGTCCACTGACCAGTTGAGCAAAATTTGGAGAGAAAGGCTGATCAGCAGGTTGATTAATCTGTTAAGAACTCAAGAATGTCATCATCTGAGGCTTAGAGGACTTTCAGTGTGCTGCAATATAGGAATTACCCATGCTGATGAAATCACAGATTCTGAAAGTATAGAAGTGTCTTTCCAAAGAGACTGTAAGGTCCTTGAGGGGGCTGGGACCAGTCTTACTCATCTTTTGATTCATAAACAACCATTTATTAAGCATTTATTCTTGTATTAGGTGCTGTGCTAAGCATTGGGATACAAAGATGAAAGAAATACACACTTACTAGCTGTGTGACCTTGGGCAAGTCACTTAACCCCAATTGCCTTTCCCCACCCCCCCAAAAAAGTGAAATAAATACTCCCTGTCCCTCTCTAGCCAGGGGAGACAATATATACACATAAATACATACAAAATAGACACAGGGTGATTGGGGGAAAGCAAAAATCTTTCCTGGGTGGCTCACTCCTCCTTATCTCCCCTTCCTCCTCCCTACAAAGCACTGATCACAAACCTCATCTGTACTAAGTTCTCAGCAGATACCTGATGTATGAATATTAGAATTCTTTTGCTTCTGTACATTTGTACATTGACACAAAGTCATTCCCTTTGCCTACAATGTACTCTCTCCTCATCTTTGACTCTCAGAATAATTTTTTCCCCTTTTAAGACAACTTAGTCATTACCTTCTCCATAAAGGATCCATCCAGGTGTTAGTACTCTCTGCTCAATTTTCTTTTTACTCTAATTATTTATGCACATATTGCATTTTCCCAATTGAATGTAAACCATTTTTAGACTTAATTCATTTACACATTCAACAGATATCTTATAAACACCTACTGTTTGTAGAGAACTGTACCAGGCCCTGGAGGAGATAATAAAGTTTAAATAAAACAAGATATCTGCCCTCATGGAGCTTACAGTATATTTAGTGGAGATAGGAAGGTATAACTCAAACACAGATCTGGTATACAATGAGTGCTATTGTAAAGTGCTTGATAAATTTTGAAAGGGAAGGAGATCATTACTGTTTGGTGTGGGGTGGAGAATGAGAGATTGGGATAGGAGGTGATATTTGAGTTGGACTTTTAAAAGATGGGTAGCTTTGATTCAGGTCAGCTAGTTGGCACAGTGGCACTGGGCTTGGAATCAGGAAGAGTCATCTTCATAAGTTCAAATCTGGCTTCAGACACTTACTAGCTGTGTAACCCTGGACAAGTCACTTAGCTCTATTTGCCCCAGTTCCTCATCTATAAAATGAGCTGGAGAAAGAAATGGCAAACCACTCCAGTAACTTTGCCAAGAAAACTCCAAAAATAGAGTCCTGGAGAGTTGAACATGACTGAAATGAATGAACAACAATAGCTTTGACTCAGGGATACCACTACTGGGCCTATAATCAAAAGAGGTTGTTACCCACAAGAAAAAAAATTTTTAATAGCTTTAGCAACATATTCATAATCACATAAAACTTCAGAAACAAAATATGTGCTGAGTGATTGGGGAATAGCTTAATCAGCTATGGTATATGAATACAATGGGACATTGTTGCCTGTAAGAAATAACAAATCTGAGAAATTTAGAGAAATATGGGAAGACTTGGTTCAAGTTATGCAGAGGAAAAGAAAGCAGAGCCCAAGGAACACAGTATACCCTGCAATTACATCAAGGGTCCAACACAATACACAATGCTGGCAGGGCACAATCAGAGATAAAACAGGCTTTCTATTAACAACACTAACAGAGACAGAAACCGACAAATACTGTCAGTTGCAATCATTGCATTAGGTGCTTTTGTTGAACTATTTTGAGTGGATGATGACATTTAGTGTTTGGGAAATGTCATTAGCGCTAACAGATAGTCTCAATGCCAAAATGTACCATATGGCAAAGGACAAACTGTGGTAGAATGTCCTACTCCTTCATCTCTGCCTCCAGGCTTCCATGGCTTCCTCTAAGTCCCAGCTTATCAAATAAAATATACCAATACTTTTTTTTAAAGGATAGGTAGAGGGGCGGCTAGGTGGCGCAGTGACTAAGAGCGCTGGCCCCAGAGTCAGGAGGACCTGGGATAGGTTCCGGTCTCAGAAAATGAGCACCCACACATAAATAAATAACTAGCCATGTAACCATGAGCAAGTTACTTAACCCCAATTGTTTAAAAAAAAAATAAAGGATCGGTAGGATTCAGGCAAAGTGGGAAAGGTGGGCATACCAGATATGGGGAACAGGCACATAGGCAAGAGAGCACAGTACATTTTCCCAAGGAAGAGAGGAGATCAATCTGGCTTTTATAGTGACATTCATGGAGGGTAGTGATATAAGCCACTACTTATATAAGTGATATAAGTGGCTTTTATATTGTGGTGGGCCTTGAATGCTAGGGAAAAGGACCAAGGACTAGGTCAGCATTTCTGTTTCCACCATATCATATATCTGTCTATATATAAAATTTTGTGTTTATAATTATTTATATATATTATATATTTTTATAATTATTTTTATGTGTAATATATTATAATTATAACAGTCAAAGTATTATTTGAGTAAGGCGTTTCACTTTCCTAAGGACTGCAGAGCCTCTCCATAGCATGAGATTTTAGTGCTTCAGTTCACTGTGAGTCACATGCCCCAACATTACTAAACCATTCCTTTAACATCAATCACTCTTTCTGAAATTTAATTACATCAATTTCATTATACCAATCACTCATCTTGAAATTGCCTTTCTTCTTTCCTTGATTTCCATGCTTCTGGCTATGAAAGAATTTAGTGTTGTCACTTCTAAGAATTTATATCATCTGGAATTCAGAACCCTAGATCTGGAGGCTGTATCTTTCCTGGCCTTGTAGTCATATGCATAGATGCCTTGTGCCAGAAAATATTTGGCATGGATCTGTGCTGAGCATAGTCTAAAAACTGAGCTTGCTTTGGAAGAGAGTAAGTAAGCCAGGGGCTTTATCTTCTGCCTTCCGGATAAAAACAGCAATTTCTGTTTTAAGTCATTTAAATTCAGATGGTTTAATTCAGAGCAGGACACAAATCATCATTTTACTTGGACAGCTAAGGGCAGCAGGAGTAGCACTTTAGTCTTATTGATATTGAAGGAGCATTTTCCCCTGGAATGTTTTTGTTCAGTCATAGCCTACTCTTTGTTGCCCTCATTTGGGGTTTACTTGGCAAAGGAAATGGAGTAGTTTGCCATTTCCTTCTCTAGCTCATTTTATAAATGAGGAACTCAGGCAAACAGGGTTAAGTGACTTGCCCAGAGTCACACAACTAGTAAGTGCTTGGACTGGATTTGGACTCAGGTCCTCCTGACTCCATGCCTAGCTCACTATCCACTAGCTGGCCTATTATGAATGGAACACCCTTGCACAAGGTTTGCCTTTCTCTGTATCTTTTTTTTTCCTTCCCAATGACGACAAACACTTCAGAAGGAGTGTTAGGGTTAGTAATGTCCAGAGACATTGTAGGTAGTATCAATGCCGGAGGTAACTGTTTTCTGGAGCAAACCAAACCAGCAGCACGAAATGAAATATTTCTATTTGTAATTAGTGATAAGAATCTTAAGGGAAAAAAAAGGCAAATTCAGTCGAGTGAAAGAGAAAACTGTTTACTTACGGTGGCTTAGGGGATAGACTCAGAGATTTGGAAGAGATCTCTCAGCTAATTCAACAGGCAGGATTTGGGGTTCCATGCTTTTTTTTTTTTTGCTACATCTGAACCTTCTTTCATATTCCCTCCCACCCAAATTGCAGGAGGAAAGGTAGCAATGGGATTATTACTTAGCTTTAGTGAGGGAGCTGTTGCTGCTTGCTAAGGTAGGTCCTTGGGGTAAGGAGAGAGGGAAGGGAAAAAGCCCTGGGGAGCTGATGGGATTGGGTGGGTTGAGGATTTTTTAAAATGAGATGGAAAGAGAAAGGGAGTGAACAAACTGTTCTCTGCTGTCCCTTTGAAATCAAAATTGAAACTTACTCTTTTTAGTGTCTGAGCTCACAGTTCCTTCTCTGCTGAAGGAGGCTACATGTATTAAATTTTTTTTCACTCTGAATTTCATGTCCTAGGGCAAAGTTCTGATGGCCCCACACTAGTTACACTTCTGGTAATAGCACTCCTATTCATTGAAGAGTTTCAGGCACATTGGTGGGTGAATTGCAAGCACACTTTCCTGTGTGAAAGAGTGTGAAAGAATGAATATTGACACTTCCCTTTACTGCTTTGCCTCTGGATGCATTCACCTGTGCCCCTTCCTTTGCTGATCTTTTGCTGCCTTGATTTTGTTCATCGGCTTTTGGACATGAAAGAAGCTTGATTACGCTTAAGGGAAACAAAGTCCAAACCTGCCATCCCTTATGGGAGTGTTAAGAAAAGCTATCTTGTGCTATCATACATTGCTGCAGTAAATATATACACACATACACACTTGTATACACACATATGTATACATACAATATACTTTTTATATATATCATAGTATTTTGTTTTTCTCCTAAAAGTTATGTTTTCTGCCTATGTCAGATAGATTGTCCTATATCCACAGTGTCTCCATCTCATTTTATTATAACAATGTTAGTTGTTTTCATTAGTAGGATGGTTTTCATTGGGTGTCACCCAATGTGCTGCTTTCCCTCAAGCTTTTCTTCTAAAAACAATAGTCTTTTCTTAGCACCCAGATGCGGACTGATCCTCCCAGTGTTTTGAGAGAATGACTGTAACTTACTGTCCCTGGACCAGTCACCCACTACATCAGAGGCTTTTTGAGCTCTTTTAACCCAGGACTGGGATTTTGGGCACTTGAAGGAACAGGATCCAGAGAACACTTCAGTTTGCCCACTTGGATGGGAAGACATTAAAATCAGCCCAGCTGGGTCTGTTAAACCAGGATTTGGGCTCCCTTTCACCTTCCACCCTAGGAGATGCATCCAGTAACACACATTGTCAAGGTTTGTTCTCAGAAAGATGGTCATTCCAATGTGACTATTCTCAGCCCTGGCCCCCGACAAAGCTCAGGGGTCTCTCCCGTCACTCACGCATTATGAGACTTGTTCATCACTGGATTGGATGTGTTTGTATAGAATGTAGACGATGAAATATTGGGAATTTGGAGAGGGTATTCCTGCTTCTAGGATGGTTTAGAAAAGGCAGCCTCTAAGCTTTCTTCTAGCTCTGTGATTTGGAGATTGTATGACCTTTGTTAAGTCATGGGATCTTAGACATCTAGTCCTTCTCATCCAGACTACTATAAATGAGTCACATCACCTTCCTAGGCCTCATTTTCCTCATCTGCAAACTGAGATACTGCCCTAGCCCAGAGATCCTTCAACTTCTTTGTGTCATGGGTCCCTTGGGTAGTCAGGTGAAGCCAATAGATTCCTTTTCAGAATCATGTTCGAAAATGCACAGCATAAAACATACAGAATTACAAAGGAAACCAGATATATTGAAATTATATTGAAATACAGTGATAAAAGTATTTTTATTTTAATTTGTTTTCATTTTGAACTTAAATATAAAAAGAAAAAAAACAATTTCCATGTATATAAAAAGAGGATTCAATATAAAACGGCCAATTTCCATTTCATGCCCTTGATTTTTTTTCTCTTTTGAAAAACTATGTAATAAATACTACACATCATTTTCAAAGCTTCTCTGCTTTTCTGTGCTTCCTTCGAGGCTTTCTTTTGTTCTCTGCTGTGTACTTTTTTGTTTTTTTTCCTCTCTCCCTCCCCACTTTTACACAGAGAAGGCTACCATTAGACACAAATATGTGTGTATATGTAAAACCATACTATGTGTACTTCTGTTTATCAGTTTTTTCTCTGGATAGCATCTTCCTTCAAAGGTCCTTTGTAGTTGATTTGAATATTTAAAATACTCAAAATGACTTAGTCGTTCAGAGTTGCTCTTAGAACAATATTGCTTTTAGTATATAATGTTCTCTTGGTTCTGCTCATTTCACTCTTCTCTTTCATTATTTCATATAAATCTTTCCATGTTTATCTAAAATGAATCTTCTTATCATTTCTTACAGCACAATAATATTCCATTACATTCATATACAACAACTTGTTTAGCCATTCCCCAATGGATGGGCATCCCCTCAATTTCCAGTTCTTGGCCACCACAAAGAGAGCTGCTATAAATATTTTAGAACACATAAGGTTTTTTTCCTTTTTTCCTTATCACTTTAGGAAACAGATTTAATAGTGCCGGGTCAAAAGGTATACACAGTTTTATAACTCTTTGGCCATAGTTCCAGATTGCTCTCCAGAATGGTCGGACCAGTTCACAGTTCTACCAGTTGTGAATCAGCATCCTAATTTTTCCTCATCCCCTCCAACATTTGTTGCTTTCCCCTTGTATCATTTCAACCAATCTCATAGGTGTGAGATGATATCTCAGAGCTATTTTAACTTGCATTTCTCTAATCAATAGTGATTAAGTATTTTTTCATATGACTATCTATAGTTTTGATTTCTTCATTGGCAATTCAATTCTTATAAGTTTAACAAAGTTCTTTATATATTTGAGGTATGAGGCCTTTCTCTGAGCAACTGTACACATTTTCTCCCATTTTTCCATTTTCCTTCTAATGGTGGCTACGTTGGTTTTATTTGTACAAAGCCTTTTTAATTTAGTGTAATCAAAATCATCTATTTTACCTCTCACAATGCTTTCTTGCTCTTGTTTACTCATAAATTGTTCCCCTATCCATAAGTCTGATAGGTAATATGTTTCATGTTCTTCTAATTTTCTTATGATATCTCCCTTTATATCTAGGTCATGTATCTATTTTGACCTTATCTTGGTAAATAGTGTAAGCTATTGGTCTATGTCCTATTTCTACCAGACTGCTTTCTCAATTTTTGCCAAGTAGTGTCTTCTTGTCCCAAAAGCCTAAATCTTTATAATCAAAGTATTTTTAAAAATTCACAGGCCCCCTGAATTCTGTCTGTCAATTCCTTTGGGAATCCATGGGCCCCAGAAGTTTCCATGATTCTTAGCTGAAACTTGCACCCATAGTGCTCCATGAAGACAAGGTTTTCATGGGAAAGTCTTATCTGTGTTCGTCTAGTCAAAGTAAATCATCTTGGCAGATAGAGTGATTACCTTCTGAAGTGCCCTTTTTCATAACACAGAGGCCTTTCCCTCTGACAAATTGCTTGGTTGTGGAGTTGGGTGTGTGTGTGATGGTACATGAAGGTCCAAGTGATGCAATCACCACAGTACAGCCAGTTCTTAAAAAAGGAAGAATCGTTCTTTCTGTATACTCCCTCCTACAGAGTAATAGTGCTGGAAGAGGCCTTAGAGGGCACTTCCCTCTAACTCAGCTGTTTCCTAATTGAATATTCTTCCCAGTCCTTAAGCTTAGTGCCTTCCCTCTGAGATTATCTCCAATTAATCTGAATGTATCTTGTTTGTATACATAACGCATCTCCCCATTGGATCATGGGGTCTTTGAAAACAGGGGCTTCCTTCCTTTGAATGCCCAGTGCCTAGCACAGTGCCAGGCATATAATAAGTACTTAATAAATGCACATTGACTGACTGCCTGTGTTTTTCTTTTCTGTTTCCTTCTGATGGAGGGGCAAAATTAATCTAGAAAACTAGTTTCATACTTCCCTCATTCTGTCTTCCCCATTCCATCTCCTTTTAAAATAAACAATACACAAGATACCCCAAGAGCTATAAGTCCTAAGTGTATGGAAGGTTAAAAAAAAATCCTCGAACTATTATTGATGCACATACTTGTTCACAGGAAGAAGTTTATCTTGAGTGGAAGAGGCCAGATCTGGCCCATCATTGTTAAATTGAGAGTGGGCTGGTGGGAGAGAATGCTTTGTTTTCTTCTGTAGCACAAAGCTGAATACCAGAGAGATGATTGAGGCTAGAAGGGCTAGGGGCCCTTAGGGAAGGATGGGGTCAGCATGAATGTGGAATGTGCATTCCAAGGGGAGTTCTTCATTCTTCCCTGGAGTGGTTAGAAAAATTGTGATGCCGTAATGGTTTGAGGCCCCCTCAGCTGAGATCTAGGCCTCCCTCAACCTCCTTTGGCTAGATCTGTTTTTATTTGTCTTATATGCAGGGGACAGCCACCCCACCATCATCACCCCACCCCCAGCTCCTCTGTGTGTTTATTTGGGGGAATGTCTGGTATGTTTGGTATTTAGGTATTTACTTTCCAGGGTGCTCTGAGTCTCTGCTGTTGAAACATGGCTTCTTTCATGTACAAAGGGTCTGGGGTGAAATTTTAGGATGAATTTGCTGCCTGGCAAGTTTTTTAAGCCCTAGAGACAAAATTTGGTGGATTCTAAACCCTGCAAACTGGAGTTTTCACGTGGGAGCTCAGTAGCCCTAACAGGTCTCCCATCATTCCTTCTCAAAAATGCCCATACTCATAAAATCCTTTTTTTTTTTTTGAGGGTAAAGGAAGATTCTGGATCTGTAGGGATATGAAGTGGGACATATCTGGGCTGTTACCTGTAACATCTCCGCTTCTTCTGGCCCTACCTGGGAATCACTACTTTAGAAGTCTCACTCACTATGTCCATTTTTATATTTATTACTTCCTTTATTGCTGTATTTTGTATTTTATTGTTTTGTTTATGTGTGTGTCCTCTGGTATTCTCTCTCTCCCTCCCTCTCTCTCTCTCTCTCTCTTTCTCTCTCTCTCTCTCTCTCTCCCTCCCTCCCTCTCTCCATCTTCCCTCCTCCCCTTCTCTCCCCCTCTCTCTTTTCCTCCCCTCTTTCTCTCCTTCTCTCTCTCTCTCTCTCCCTCCCTCTCTCCATCTTCTCTCTCTCCCCCCTCCCTCTCCATCTTCTCCCTTCCCCCTTTTCCTCTCTCTTCTCTCTCCCTCCCTCCCTCTCTCCATCTTCCCTCCTCCCCCTTCTCTCCCCTTCTCTTCCCCTCTCTCTTTCCGTCCCCTCTTTCCCTCCTTCTCTCTCTCCTCTCTCTCTCTCTCTCTCTCTCTCTCTCTCTCTCTCTCTCTCTCTCTCTCTCCCCCATCTTCTCCCTTCCCCTCTCTCCTCTCCTTCTCTCTCCCTCCTTCTCTCCCTCTGTCTCCCTCCCTCCCTCTCTCCATATTCCCTCCTCCCCTTCTCTCCCCTTCTCTTCCCCTCTCTCTTTCCGTCCCCTCTTTCCCTCCCTTCTCTCCCTCCTCTCTCTCTCTCCCTCCTCTCTCTCTCTCTCTCTCTCTCTCTCTCTCTCTCTCTCTCTCTCTCCCCCCTCCCTCTCTCCATCTTCTCCCTTCCCCCTCTCTCCTCTCCCTTCTCTCTCCCTCCTTCTCTCCCTCTGTCTCCCTCCCTCCCCTCCCCGCTCTCATTGTCCTTCATGCTTGAGGACACTGCTGCAAGCTTTGTGCTGCTGCTAATATTTTTCAGATTCTCGGGTATGGCTGAAGAGCAGTATGTTTAAGATGCTAAAGACACAAAGGCCAAGAACTGAGTCAGATCACACTGGAGATAGACTCCTTCTTGCCTAAAAGGGTTACGCTCTTTGCATCTCTGTCCCAATCCTCTGTAGACAAGGTAGTGATATATTTCAGACAGAGCTCCCCACCTCTGTCTATTTTTGCAGTCCCTCAGTGGCCTCTCTTGTATAATTTCCATCATCTGGACCCTGGTTTATCAAACTAGGAGCTTTCTGTGTGTATCTTCAAAGCATTTCTTCTGTGTGTGGCAAAGGCTCTGGAGCCTGGTTGTGGCAAAGTCCCCGTTACTGGAAGCCTTGAGCCTCCAACTGTTGGCTAGATGGCTTACACATCCAGGATGTTTTAGATGGATTCTCATTCACGTGTGAGCTGGGCAAATGACCCGTGAGGCCTGAAATTCTATGGGTGTGTGCTACTCTGATATTGGTATCACCCTCATATTAGATACCCATGCTTTACTGAAAGACACGGAATATAGACCAGGGGAAAATGTGATCTGACAAGGAAAAATCTTGAAAATCAGGAGTTTCCTTTGGAATTTTGGGGCTGTGGGCCCTAGAAAGTAAAGATTTAGGAAAGCCATCTTTCATTGGGCTGCTTTTCTCTTGACATCATCCATCATACCCTAAGGAACCCATTCATCATCTTGCAAGATTGCTTAAACCCTGGCACTCATACATCATTAGTACCCCTGCCCCTGGGGCTCCTCCTTCTGATTGGAGAGGGTAGAGTTGGAGAGCCCCTCCCAGAACCTCCATTTAAGGAGGGCACCTGGACAATCACTCTTCATTTCTCACCTACTTCACTACTCTGGACAAAGGCATCCAAGCACCTTCTCCTTTTTTCCCCACCCCAGCTTCCTTTTGTGCTCCGTCTTCCTCCTTTAAATTGTAAGCTCCATGAGGACCAGCATTATCTCTCTTCTTCCCTCTCCTTCCCTCCTCTTTCCTCTCCTCTCCCTTTCCCTTCTCTTTCCTTTATTCTAAAAAAATTCTCAGCATTTAGCACAGTCCCAGTCACAAAGTCAGTGCTTAATAAATGTTTCTTGACTGACTGACTGACCAGGACACTGATTGGCGGGTCATTCTAATCTATGGCACATCTCAAAGATACTGAATTTGAAGTGACCTTCTTTTTTTTCCTCTCACTTCTCCTTCTCCCTTTTATCTTCTTCCTTTAAATGCTCTGATTCTCATGATATCATGTAGGCATGATAAATACAACAGCCCATTTTTAGGCTGAGGTTTTAGAAAACTGTCAAGTGTGTGATGGAAATGGGATTTTTAGTTTAAAACATTTTTAATCTTGAATTTAAATGCCAAGAAAGAGTGCTTCCATGTAGAAAGTAAAAGACAAAATGAGAATTTTATATGAAACCACAACTCTTTGCTCCATACTGTTTGCTTATATATGCACACGTGTGCATATATATAATCTATACAAGTATTTGACAAGTGTAAAGACTCAGTCCATTATTTTCAAAACTATTCTGTTGTATGTGAATTCATCCTATTGCATTGACCCTCCTTTTTTTCTTTTTCCTTTTTTCACACCATCATCAATGTTTTCCCCCACCCCAAATAGTAGGAAAAACTACCTTGGAACCAGTAAGCATAGTCAAGCCAGACAAACTCATACAATGGGCATGTCCAAAAATGTATACCTCTTTTACAACTTGAGTCTATCATTTCTATGTCAAGAAGAAGGTGACATATTTTATCATGGGTCCTCTAAGTGGTTAGTTGTAGGTGGTTGTTACTGCTTTCATCCCAGGTCCTGGGTCTTACAAAAAATTTTTTTCAGTGTTGTTGTCATTGTACATGTAAGAATGGGGGTGGGGGTGGGGGTGGAACTTTGCTTATGTCAATCTATTACTTTACCTTACCTGAAGTAACCAGATGCTATAGCCTGGATAAAGGTCAGGTGATAAAATCAATCAGTCAGTCTATGAGCATATGTGAATAAGGCCTAGATATCTTTATTGAATCTATCCATCAGTTATAGGCTTTAGGCTAAGTGCATCAGTTAATCAATTTAGAAGACTTTGAAAGCTATTGGATAAAAGGCAGTGTCTTGCACCAAAAGTGTATTAGTATTGGCTGAGAAAAGTTGATTATGCCCTGTGGGTCCTCAGTAAAATAGCAATCTAGTTTGGAATTCCAAGATTTAAATGTCTGGTAGCTTAGTGGTTGGAGTTTCCAACTGAGCCCCAGGAAGGAATCACTTGTAGGGGGAGGTGAGGAGAAGAGCCTTGGCTTTGATCTTGATCTCAGTCTCCTCCACCTCCCCTTCTTGATTAGATGAGGACTTTGTGACCTTCAGAGGGTGAAGGATTTGGTGATTTTCTATTAGCATCCTGGTCCTGGAAGAGTACCCCTCTGTTTCTGTATGGAGAGTCGAGCACAAAATAGACACAGTGAGGGGAAATAGCTCCTGAATTCTGTAAGAAATCCTGTAGAACTATCCCCTGCCTAAGGGGAATATCACAATTACTTTCAGCACCCAGGAGCTGGGAGTTACCCCCTTGTCACATGTCTCTAAGCTTGAGTCCACACTCAGTAGTGTGACTAGAGAATGCATCACAGAATTGGGGGGGATGTTTCATACCAACTATGGTCACTATGCTACCTTAGTAGACGTCCTTTATTAGAAGCTCTTTAAAGAATGCTTACTGGCTTGGGGAGCAGGGAAGGGGAGAAGGAGGGAGGGAGAAAAATTTGGAACTCAAAATCTTTTTTTAAATGAATGTTGAAAATTGTCTTTTCATGTGATTAGAAAAAAATCAAATACCATTAAATAAATATATATTTTTAAAAGAAGCTGATCATGTCTGGATGACTAATTACTATCAGCTCATAATCATGGTGGGTGGAGATGGGGGGGGGAGGGTGGAAGAGGGGAAGGGAAAGCATACAGTAAGCACTCCTGAGCTATAGCACCAAAAAACTCTTTTCTTTCTTTCCTTAAAACCATCAGAGTAGAACTAATCCACCACCCAGGTCCTCTGGTTTTCTTAAATTAAATCTAGTCAATAAATCTCCGCTCAAGACACTTGTTAGCTGTGTTACCTGGACAAGTCACTTAACCTGTTTGTCTCAGTTTCCTCATCTGTAAAAGAAGGATAATAATAGCACCTACGTCCCATGGGTCATTGGGAGAATCAGATGAGAGAATAATTTTAAGGCACTTAGCACAGTGCCTGGCAAAAATGTTAGCTATCATCTGAGCATTTATTAAGTGCTTACTGTGTACCAGGTACTGTGCTAAGCACTGAGGATTACAAATGGAATCAAAAAGAAACAGTCCCTGTCCTCAAGGAACTTACATTTTAGTGGGGAAAGAAAACACATAAAAGGGAGCTGAAAAGCAAAGGATGGGGTAGGGTGGCACCCTGGTGAAACCTATGGAACCCCAAATCTCTAAATACTTTTTGAAGACATTAAGTTTCTCAAGGGATCCCCCTGTTAGAGTATCAGCCCCTCTCTCAGGTCTTGTGTTTGCATTTCACCATTCCTATTCAGCTGTAGTCTTTTCATCAGACATTCTTCCAAGTCCTCCACTTCATTAAGGATCCATTTTGTTCTTTTCACCTTTATGATTATTGTGGGTTGTTATTCTTGGTTGTATGCTTTTATCAGTTTTCCTCTTGGAACATCATATTTTAAGATCTCGTCATTTATAGTACAAGTTTCCAGGTCTTGTGAGATTCTGACTATGGTTCCTTGGAACTTGAACTCTTTTATAATTTGTAGCATCTTTCTTTGATGTGGAAACACTGGATTTTGGCTATGACATTCCTAAGTCATTCCTGGGACTTTTTGGGGGGAGATGCATGTCAAATCCTTTCTATTTCCACTTTGCCCTCAGGTTCTAACCAAACTGCTCACTTTTTATTTATGATTTCTTGAAATATAGCATCCAGGATTTTTTTTAAAAATCATACTTTTCAGAGACCTCACTGATTCTTAAATTATTTCTCTTTGACTTGTTTTTCTAGGTCTATTGTTTTTGATAACACAGAATTTGCATCTTCTTCTGCCTTTTCAATCTATTGATTTTGTTCTGATATTTTTTGCTTCTCACAGAAGTGTAGATTTATGTTTTTCTATTACAATTTTCAAGAACTCTATTACTTTGGCAAGTAATGGCAAAGTCTGGCAACAATTTCTGTTCTAATTTATTTATTTTCCTTCCACTTCCATATGCTAGAACTTTTTTTAATTCCTAGTTTCATTTCTTCTCATGGAAAATTCCATTTTTTTCTTTGAGTCTACTTGTAGTTGTTATGGAATGTCTTTTCTTCCAGGTTAGACTTTTAGGTATATCTGGATCTATTATAATGAATATACTAGAGTGGGGGGGAGAGCAAGGAGGGGGAACCTGTCCTACAGAGAGTCCAGAGGAGAAAAATATAAATGATTAAAGACTTGAGAAGAGACCATACAATGAAAAGTTAAAAGAAACTAGGCATAATGGGCAGAAAATAAAATATTAAATTTAAAAATAAATAATTTTTTAAAAAAGAGCTAAGTTTAGTTGCTATTGGCCTCCCAATTTTTATCTTTCTTCTTTGTAAACCTGGAGCTTAGTAGAATGCCTAGCACATAGTAAGAGCTTAATTCAAAATTCCTGTTGATTTGACTATTTGCTTCTAAATCACATTTCAATCAACTGGCCAACTCTACACACACACTCCAACAAAAATCTAAAAATCACACCAGGTCTAATAATTATCAAGTAATCCAACAAGAAACTACAGAAAGTAATTTCTTCCACTGCAGAACTGCACAAAAAGTGAACAAGAAATGGAATACTATTGTGCTATAAGAAATGAGGAGCAGACGGACTTCATAATAACCTGGAGAGACTTATATAAACTGATGCTGAGTGAGAGGAGCAGAACCAGGAGAACATTGTACACAATTACAGACACATCACATCTGTGATGACTAATTTTGATAGACTGGGCTCCCCTCAGCAATACAAGACAACTCCAAAAGACTCACTATGGAAAGGGCTATCCACATCCAGAGAAAGAATGCAGATTGAAGCCAGGAAATAGTAGGACCAGAGTCTTAGTGGACAGACAAGCCTTAAAGATCAGGGATCTAGACAGGGAGACCAGGAAATAAAAGACCAATGACCAAGCAGGAAATATGAGCAACAGGTACAAGCATAACCAGTCTCAAAAAAAAGGGCATTTGCCAATGTCTTACTGCTCCTCAGGAGCTTTCCCACGATCCTTGTGAAGGGGGTACCCCCTCCCCAAGCTTAACTGACCTGGCAATAGGTAAGACTGAAGGAGGGAATGGTGGGGGGCGGAGAGGAGAGTCAATTCCTGATAAATGGTGGCGAAAGAACTGCATAACGTGATGATGATGGTGGCAATAGAAAATATGAGTCTGGACCTGTGATTTCATGGTATTGAAAATCCCAGGGTGAGGAAATTCCATGTACTAACAGATCTGCAACTTACAGTCTTAGAGATTTGCCTGAGAGAGTATGAAGTTTGATGAAGAGTGAGATAGCTGCTATTTCATCATGACTGTGGGTCGGGATGTGGCCCTCATGGGTTCTCTAGCCTAGTGGAAAGGATTAGCTTTTGTAAGTAACGGGAGATGGGGAAACAAAACTTTATCACTATAGTCCCTGAAAGGGTGGGGTGGGGTGGGGTGGGGTGGCCTGGGAGGGAGGCTCAAGGTTTTATTTGTCCAGCAGCAAGTACACCCGGGTTGCACACCATCTTGGCAGTTTGTGGGCAAACCTCCTTGACCATGAGGGGGATTGCACTGCCAGCAGCTACTTCCTCTAGTTCCTTCCCTTTCCTCTCCCTGTTGGTTACCTCAGCATTACCCTGACTGAGGTTAAGTAGTTAAGATTTCATCACGGCGCTCCCCCTCTCCTGGGGACAGCTAGACCACTGTAACTGGAGAGTTAATTTCTTCAGAGGCCGAAGACTGACTGTCACCTGTGCTCAGGGGTGATGACAAGTTCTCTTTCTCTCTAGCCAGCCTCCTGATGTGGGGTGAGAATAGAACAGGATCTTCCAGGCTCTTCCTGGGAGGTTTACAGTACAAGAGGGAGAATCCACGGGACTCGAGACTTGCTGTGAGCTCTGTATTATGAGCCTGGGTCCTCAACCCTGGGCCCCTCAAAGGTTGCTTGTGTTTCTGGGTGACTGGAGCCATTCATTTTCCTGGCTGGAATCCTGTTCAACCAGGCACTTGCTTGGTCCAGGCTTGGGGCTGCTGGAGTCACATTCCTGGCTCTGGAGGTGAGAGAGTTGGCAAGACTGTAGGTATTTGGCGACTTCTCAAGCAACCTTTGGCCCTAGAGTGGCCCAAGACCAGCAACACATGCTGTATTCTCTAGCTATAATTATTGTTGGTCACTTTTAGGTTTGATACCAAGTTCAAGTTAAGAGCAGTAGGTTGGAGAAAGGCGATCTTGATAGCAACTGTCTTTTTTCCCCTTTTGTTGTTATTCATTTGTTTTCAGTCATGTCTCACTTTTTTTGACCTCATTTGGGGTTTTCTTGGCAAAGATACTGAAGTGGTTTGCCATTGCCTTCTCCAGATCATTTTACAGATGAGGAAACTGAAGCAAACAGGGATAAGTGACTAGCCCAGGGTCACACAGCTAGTAAGTGTCTGAGGGTGGATTCGAGCTCCTCAGTCAGTTCCTTAGTTCAGGCCTGGCAACTCTGTCCACTGTACAACCTCCATGTATTGTGGATTCTTTAATTCTTAACTGAAGAACCACATCTTCATGAAAAGATTAAAAACAAGCAAACTCCTTCAGTGACAAGGAACAAGACCTATCATCCTAAAGCTGTGGGGCTCTATTTCAATTTAATAAACACTAAACATCCACTGGGTTCCAGGCATGGTGCAATAAACACTTGAAGACAGTAGTTCTTACCCTTTTTTGTGTATCATAGACTGCTTTGACGGTCTTTGGGCCTCTCAAAATAATGTTTGGATATGTGTAAAATAAAATACATAAGATAACAAAGGAAACTAATAAAATGCTTATCAAAATAGTAGTCTATGGAGCACAACTTAACCCCTGCTATGGATGTGAAGACAAAAATGAAACAATTCCTCCCCTCAAGGAGCTTACCTTTTATATGTAAATACACAATGTATATATTTTAATTGGGGAGGCAGGAAGGCTATGACATCTAGATTTCTAGATTTGGAAAGGAGGCATGCAAGAGGTTGTGCTTGAGCTGAATTTTGAAGGGAACAGAGGTGCAGGTAAGGAGGGCATGCATTCCTAGCTTGGGGAATGGCTGTTGTTGAGGGCATGGTGATGGAGTGTGGTGTATGGAGAACAAGTAGATCAGTTTGGCTGAAACCTGAAGTGTGAAGGAACAATGTTCAACAAGCCTGGAAAGTAGATCGGAGCCAGATCGTAAAATGTCAAACAGAGGAATTTGTATTTTATTTTTACAAGTGATAGGAAGCCCCTGAAACTTTTTGAACAAATTTATTTCCTAAAATGTGGTTTAGGGAGGCTGAAGGGATCCTCTAACATAGGACTTCAGGGGAAGTGGGTACCAACTATAGAGGAAAGAGGTAAAAGAATGAAGAATGGTGGGGAAAGGGGAAGGGGGGAAGGCAAGGGGCTCAAGAGAGACCATTCAGAGGGAAAAGGAGCAGGATCTGAGAGGTGTTTGTGTATGCTAGAGAGGATGAAAAATGAGATTCTGGAAATATGGTCAAGTTAAGGTAACACTTACAGAAGGCATGATGGGAGAGGGAAATTTAAAGGGGAGTTGTCAAATTTGAGCCAATGCCAAAAGGAGCCTTTCTTTAGGAAGTATTCGAAAATTGGTGACTTAGAAAATCTGCCCTGATGGCTTGGGTTGGGTTAGAATGACAGCAGAAAACTTGGCTTCATCTCTTATTGGGTTGCCACCCTTTTTGTTGACAGATGGTAGCACCCAAGCTGCAGCTATTGTCCCTTCCGCCTTGTGAGATGAGCCTTAGATGCTTGGGAAAGTTCCCCACTAGCTTTGTTGGGGACTTAGACTTGACTTGGAGGACTTGATTCTTCTCAAGCCTGAAGTCATTTGGTCTGGCAGCCTCGGGTATGTCTCCTGCAGTTTATTAGAGGAGATGTCTGCTAGGAATAGGTAAGGCTCAGTCTTAGCCAGCAGGCTTGGGGAGGTAGTTGTCATATTGCAACCCAGTGTAACTGTCTGGTTCTCTAGTCTGACTTGTGACTGTACTTTTCAAAAATATTTGATTTTTGTTGGTGTCTTTTATTTTTATACCATCTTCCTTTCCAAAAATTTCCCATCCACCTTCCCTTGCCTTGTAAGCCATAACTTATAGCAAAGATTTACATCCAGTCCAAGAAATACATCAAACTTCAGACCTTAACAAAAAAAAATAAAATGTGCATTCTACACATATAGTAGAAGAAAAAAAGATTGAACATTAAACTTACATTTCTGTCATCTACTTTTTGCTTTTTTTTTCAAGTGTATGATACGTTCAACATAGCTCATAAGGTCCTTTCTAACTCTACAATTATAATCCTTTGATTAACCCTATATAACTTTCAAAGCCATCCTGCTTGCCTGTGATTCCTTCTTGCCTTCCTTTTGTTCTTGTCTGTGCATTTAAAAAAATGCTTCAATGTATTCTTTTGTTTCTTTTCATTTCCTTTCTTTGTGGACATCCCTATCCCTAGTTATCTCTTCCTCTTCAAAATTGAAAAGAAACTTAGTCATAAGTCATTTAGTCATAGTCAAACAGGAAAAATTTCCACATTGGCTATGTTCAAAATGTAGGTGTAATTCCATCACCTCTCTGTCAGAAGATGGGTCCCATCTTCATCATCAGTCCTCTGGAATAGTTGTTGTTCACTGCATTGATAGAGTTCTTAATTCTTTTAGAGTTGTTTTCCTTTACAACATGATTATGGTACAAATTGTTCTCCGGCTCCCATTTACTTCTCTCTTTATCTGTTCATACAAGACTTCATAGGTTTCTTTGAAACTGTCCCTTGCATCCTTTTTCCTTGGGGGGGGGGGGGGCTTTTTGGAGGGCAGGGCAGTTGGGATTAAGTGACTTGCTCAAGGTCACATGGTCAGTAAGTGTTAAGTGTCTGAGGTCAGATTTGAACTCAGGTCCTCCTGACTCCAGGGCTGGTGTTCTATTCACTGCGCCACCTAGCTGCCCCCTTTGCATCATTTCTTATAGAACAATAATATATCATAGTGAATGGAGTGCTAGATTTGGAGTTAAGGAGACATAAGTTCAGATTCAGCCTCGGACATTTACTAGCTATGTGATTCTGGACAAGTCACTTGGCCTTTCTCAGCCTCAGTTTCCTTGTCCATAAGACAGAGATAATAATGATGCCTCCCTTACAGAGTTATCATGAGAATCAAATAGGATAACAGGTATTAAGCACTTGTAGACCTTAGAGCCTTGTGTAAATGCTAGCTACTATCACTATATTCTAATACATCCACAGGCCATAATTTGTTCAGCCATGTGAAAAAAGCTGCCATGGGTTATTTTTGTATGTTGGATCCTTTTCCCCTTCCTTTGACCTCTTTGGTGCATAAAGCTAACAGTTGTACTTCTGAGTGGAAAGGTGCATGCACAGTTTATCTGCGTTGTTCCAAACTGTTTTACAGAATGGTTGGGCCAGGTCATAGGTCCACCCACCAACCATTCTTTGTGTGCCTGTCTTCCTGAAGCCTCTCCAGCATTTGTCATTTTACGTTATTATCTTCTTTGCCAGTATGGTGGGTGTGAAATGGAACCCCAGAATTGTTTTCATTTGCATTTCTCTAATTGTTGGTCATCTGGAGCATTTTTTCATATGTATCTTGATTTTCTTGGTTCTAAGATGTCTTTCCTTTGAAAACTCTTTGCTCATAACTTTTGACCATTTATCTATTGAGGACTGGTTCTTATTCTTATACATTTGAATCAGTCCCTTATGTATCTTAGATATTAGACCTTTATCAGAGAAACTATCTGCAGAGATTTTTTTCCCTAGCTGTTTCTCTTCTGATTTTAAGTGCATTGTTGTGTGTGTTTGTGTGCTTACGTGTATGAGTCTGACAGTATATGTCACATTCCACACTCACAGCCCTCCATCTCTGCAAGAGAGGGATAGAGGTACATTTTCTCAACTCTTATGTTTGCTCTTAACAGCTAGATGAGGAAGAAGAGCGGAGGAAAAGGCGCCGGGAGAAGAACAAAGTAGCAGCAGCTCGATGCCGGAACAAAAAGAAAGAGAGGACAGAGTTTCTGCAAAGGGTGAGTGTAGTTGGTTAGTCAGAATGGGATGCTTTTCTCCCTGAGAGCAGATAGGAAGATCTCCAGACTGGCAGAAATTTCCAAATGTTAGCAAAACCAGGGCAATATCTACTTATACCTACCCAAGCTACCTTGTACCCTTTCTGATCCATGCCCTGACTTGCCCATCACTTCCCATTGTTACTTCCCATTGTTACATTGATCCAGTATCTTCCTATCTCATGAGGACTGAAATAATCCCTGTAGTCATGGATCCCTATGGAAGGCCATTGGAAAGGAAAGAAAAGTAAAAGTAATTTTGTTTATTATAAATTCACTATTTCTTAAAACCAAGTCTGGTATCTTTGTATCTCTCCCAGAGACTAGCACAGACCATCTTCTGCAGTAAGTGCTTAATAAATATTTGTTGAATGAATGAATAAATGGATGACTGTTTCTCTCTGGTGCCTGGGCTGATTGGCACATGCTACTTTGAGTGGTTGGCTTAGAAGCTAATACTATCCATGTTTGTGGTTGTTTAACTCTAGCTAACAAGACAAGATCATAAGTTTTAGAGGGGTATCTAGGGTAGGGTCAGTAGAGCTTTGCTCAGGAAGGAAATTTTAATTTATAATTTTTATATTTTTACTTTTCAGCATTCATTTCCACAAGATTATGAGTTCCAAATTTTCTTCTCATCCCCCCACCCCAAGATGGCAAGCATATTGAATACCCCTTCCCCCAATCTGCCCTCTCTTATGTCCCCCCACACACCACCCTTACCTTCTTATAGGGCAAGATTTCTATACCCCATTGCCTGTTTATCTTATTTCCCAGTTGCATGTAAAAACAATTTTTAAATATTTGTTTTTAAAACTTTGATTTCCAGACATTCCCTTCTTCTCTCCTCACCCACCCCCACTGGGAAGATAAGCAATCCAATATAGGTTGTACATGAACGCAAAACGTTTCATAGTATTTATATTGTGAAAGACTAACTGCATTTCCCTCCATCCGATCCCGTCTCCCATTTATTCTATTTTCTCCAAGAAGGAAACTAAAGGGTGCTAATAGTCATTATTATTATTATTATTCTGTCATTTCAGTTGTGTCTGACTCATTGTGACCCCATTTGAAATTTTCTTGGCAAAGATACTGGAATGGTTTGCCAGTTCCTTCTCTGGTTCATTTTACAGATGAGGAAACTGAGGCAGACAGGGTCAAGTAACTTGCTAGTAAGTGTTTGAGACCATATCTGAACTAAGATCTTCCTGACTCTAGGCCCAGCACTCCATCACTGTGCCACCTAACACCCCATACAACATAGATTGCTGAAATATACATTTGGGGGAGTCCAAACTTAAAATTTCATTGATGTATAGAACTCCTACTATAGAAACTTACTTTACTAATGCAGTCTTACAGAGCTGCCTGATTTGCCCATATTCACATGACTTCTATGTGTCTAAGTCAGGACTTGAACCTAGGCCTTTTGAGTCCAAAGTTGGTTCTCCATCCACTATAGATAGCTGCTTCTCAATACACAATATCACATGCATGCATTGGAGTTACAAAGAGAGTGCAGTGTGAGGTCTATAGGGGAGGATTGTTATCATTTGGTGGATCTGGGAAGGAAGTTTCATTTGAGTTGGGTCTTAAAGGGTACCAGTAATTGAATAGGGGAAGAGGGCTGTCTGGACAAAAGGAACAACATGAGCACATACATGGAGGTATGAGGGTAGGGAATAGATTCAGGATCAGAGAGTATTCCAATTTGATTGAAATTGCATGGGGGCTGCTAGGTGTTGAAGTGGCTAGAGCGCTGGCCCTGGAGTCAGGAGGACTTGAGTTTATCTCTGGCCTCAGACACCAGCTGTTTACTGGTTGTACTAGCTGACTGGCAAGTCATTTAATATTGACTGCCAGAAAGAAAGAAAGGAAGGAAGGAAGGAAGGAAGGAAGGAAGGAAGGAAGGAAGGAAGGAAGGAAGGAAAGAAGGGAGAGAGAGAGATCGAATGACAGAAGTCATAAGAGACAAAGGAAGGTGTTGTCAGGTGGAACCTGACCTTGAATGCTAAGTTAAGGAGGTGGAACTTTATTTGGAAGGCAACAGGGGGTAATTGAAGATTTTTGAGCTGTGAAGTGACCTGACCAGATGTCTATGAAGCAGATTGCCCTGGCAATTGTATGGAGGATGGATTGGAAGAGGGGAGAGAGTGGAGGCTGAAAAACTGGTTAGATAACTCTCATAATAGGAGAGTAAGTGGCAGGGGGAGTGAGGAAGAGAGGGCGGGTGTCAGAGATGTTCAGAGAGGTGATCTGAGAGGTGAAGGAGGAGGAAGAGTCAAAATAAACATGAGGGATGGGTAAAGGTGGGCAGACGTATGTCCTGCTTTAAGTTCTGCAAAGTGCTTGAGACGTGTATCATCTTATTTATACCTTGTACCCCACCCTAGGAGGCAGCTGCTGCTTATGCTCATTCTATGCTAAGAGAGGTTAAGTGACTTGCTTTAGAGGACTTCCTGACTCCAAGCTCAGTGCTCTATCCACTGTATGACCTTGATAGCTGAGAGAGAAATGTAATGTTCAGATTTGAAAATTTTGAGTTTAAGTTTTTCCGTGACAGATTGTGCAGGATAAATGTGTTCAAACTAGCATGCTAAGAGATTCCAAGCTGACCTTAAAGGGATGACTTCCCTGGGCTAGCTCTTGCACCTGCCATTTAGCTAGCAAACCAGACCATGATATTCTACATCTAAACTCCCTTCCCTCCCTTACACCATTTACCTCTGTCACCTTTTCTTTTCTTTTTTTTTTGAGGCAATTGGGATTAAGTGACTTGCCCAGGACCACAAAGTGTCTGCGGCTGCACCTGAACTCATGAAGATGAGTCTTCCTGATCCCAAGCCCAGTGCTCTACCAGCGCTTTTTAGACTGTGGGTTGTAACTCCACGTGGGGTCCAAAAATATTTGGCAATAATAAAGGGTTCTGAATACACAATGACCAAAAATTAATTCAAAATCAAATCCATCATGAATCAGAGATGTTTCCGGCCGAGCTTGCCTGAAACTTCACCAAAGCCTTGATTCTAAGCACAAAGCATACACGCTTTGCACTGTGTATGTCCTCAAGCCACACAATGCCAATGAAAGTTGCTGAACTGTGAAAAGGGATCAAGAGTGGAAAAAGTTTAAGAAACCCTGCTATCCCCTGGGCCACTCAGTAGCTTCCCTTCAGTAACTTTCTAATGCTGGGATCACTGCTAATGATTCTCAAATTCTGCCTTTCTGGAGGACCTTATAGACTATTACCTACTCTGCTGCCCTCAAGATAGATTTGATGTCTCCATTGGAAATCATTTCTCTCCATTTACATTTCTAATGCCTTGGCCAGAATGAATATGTACCTCTAGGAACAAACTGTGATTTCTTCTGCATAGAGAAGTCCTGCTTTGGGAACTCCCTCCATCAATACCAATTTTACCTTCTATAAGCCGTCTTAGGGACTTGTCTGAGGCACTGAGGTTAAAGGACTTACCTAGGGACTCCTGAGTGAGAAGAGGAGTTCTTGGAGGGCAGGGACAGTCTCTTGTATCCCCAGCACTTAGCCCAGTGCCTGGAACATAGTAGGAGCTTAAGAAAGGTTTAATGATTGATTGATCAGGGGGTCACAGTAAATTCTTCTTTGTAGCAATTATGGGGCAGACTACAAGAAAGTAAGGGAGGGAGAGGTAGGTGATGCAATGAATAAAGCACTGGACCTGGAGTCAGGAGGATCTGAGTTCAAATCCGGCCTTAGACACTTGACACACTTAGTAGTTGTGTGACCTTGGGAAAGTCACTTAACCCCAATTCCCTTGCCTTCCCCCTCAAAAAAAAAAGTAAGAGGAAAAGGAGTAAGGGGAAAGTTGGGGGGGGTAGAAGAGAGGGAAGACTGGGGGAAGCGGTAATCAATATGCCTGCCATCATGAAGGTAGGGGAGAGATGGGGAGAAAATTTGGAACTTAAAATCTTGTGGAAATAAATGTTGAAAACTAAAATAAAGAAAAACTTCAAAGAAAAAAGGAAATTATAGGGCAGGAACTATTTTTGTTATCTGCCTTTGGATTTCCCCCAATGCTTTGTATATCATTGGCCCTTAATAAATATTTGCTTGTTTGTTTTATATTGTTAAAAAATTATTTTGAAATGAAATGACAAAAACATTTCTAAGCACACAGCAGAATGAAAAAAGAGGATTTTCTATGAGAATGTGAATCTCCATTTCATTCCATTTGGGTTTTTTAAAAGTATAACCTACATATTACTTTCAAAACTGTTCTGCTTATCTGTGCTTCCTTCCAAATTCCCTTCTATTCTCTTCTGGGCATTTAAAATTTTTTTTCATGGCCTGACACTTAACACTTACTAGCAGTATGACCTTGGGCAAGTCACTTAACCCCAATTGCCCTGCCTTCCCCACTCAAAAAATATTTTTTTCCAGTTGGCATCTTAATTTTAGTATCACTATTGCTTAATTGAAAAAACAAAAGAAAGAATGAAAATCCTTGTAAAAAAAAAATGACTAGTTGAGCAAAACAAATCCAGACAACAATCATGTCCAGAAATGTATGTCTCTCTGTGGACCTTGTGTCCATCACGTCTCACGTCAGGAGCCAGGTAACATGCTTCATCATAGGTCCTCTGGGGGACATGACTTGTAGGATCAGAAGTGAGATCTGAGTTCTAATCTGTTATCTTATATTCTCCCTACACAGACTGAAAACCAGTCGAAAGTAGGTATTTTTCCTTTGGGGGCTTCGAGATGCGTTTTCTTTTTCTAAATTTCTGAGGGCATGTTCTATGGGTTAACAGGAAGGAAACAAACATTTATTAAGTCCCCAGCATTCGTCAGTCACTATGCTAAGTGCTTTACAAAAATCATCTCATTTGATCCTCAGAACCCTGAGAGGTGGGAAATTGCTTCATAGAATCATAGGATCTCATAGGATCTGACCTCTTCAGTCAGCTAATCTCTCCTCCATCTCTGTGTCTCCTGGAAAAATGGCTCCAGTAGAAAGTAAACGCCATCTGGGTAAAGATTATTTTACTCTTGTTTTTGTTCTCCAGTGCCCAGGCCAGTCCCGGGCACGTAGCAGGCACTTATTAAATATTTGTTCTTTCACTGATATCTCTGCCTGGGTGTTGGACCAGCACCTCAAACTCAATATGTCCAAAAGAAAGTTCATCATCTTTCCCCAAAAATGTCCACCGTGATTCAGACTTCCCTGTTTGGTTGATCACTTATCATCCTTCCTATTACCCAGAGTTGAAACCTTAGGGTATTTAAAAAAATTTTTCCTCTCTCACCTCCCACACCCAATCCATTGTCAAGCTGGTTGGTTCTTCCTGCACAGCGTTTCTTGAATTCATCACTTTCCCTTCATCACACTATACACTCCTTAGTCTTTTTAGTTCCCATGTCTAGCTGCCTCTTATTGTCTTAGTTCCCATCATGTCCTTTCATATACTTTACATTTCAGCCAAATTGGACTGTGTTGTTGTTCAGTTGTTTTTTAGTCATGTCCAATTCTTTGTGACTCCATTTGTAGTTTTCTTGGCAAACATGCTGGAATGGTTTGCCATTTCCTTCTTCAGCTCATTTTACAGATGAGGAAACTGAGGCAAACAGGGTTAAATGACTTGCCCAGGGTCACCCAGCTAGTAAGTAATGTCTAGGGCTGGATTTGAACTCACAGAGATGAGCCTTCATGGCTCCAGGCCTGATGCTGTATCCACTGCACCATCTAGCTACCCTATATTGGACTGTAAACCTTCCCCAAACTCTATATGCCATCTCTGCTTCTAGACATTATTGGGATGGGCCATTCCCTCATCCTTAGAATGCATTCCAGGGCAGCTAGGTGGCGCAGTGAATAGAATACGAGCCCTGGAGTCAGGAGGACCTGAGTTCAAATCTGGCCTCAGACACTTAACACTTACTAGCTGTGTGACCTTGGGCAAGTCACTTAACCCCAATCACCCTGCCTTTCCCTCCTCCAAAGAAAAGAATACATTCCCTTCTTCGTCCTGCTTTTTGGTATCCTTACTTATGTGACTTGCCCCATCTGCTTACCTCTCCTGCTTAAGCTCAGTTACTTTCCCCTCTGTGAAGCCTTCTTAGTTCTCTTCCCAGCTGGAAGCATTTTCTTCTTCAAAATCCCTACAGCATTTTGTCTGTATTTCTCTTTTGCCCCAATCACACCCCACCTTGTACTGTATTTACCTCTGAAATGTGTCGTCCTTTCCCTGCCCCTGGCAAAAAAAATATATATATAAAGATAGATATAGCTCTCTGGGTGTGGATCTATAGGTATTTAGGTGTCTATAGATCTGCGTGTGTGTGTGTGTGTGTGTGTGTGTGTGTGTGTGTTCCCTGAGGACAGGGATTATGACACCTAGCCCTGTGGGGTTGCACAGAGAATGTGCTCAGTGAAAATTTTCTGAATGAATCATAGAAACAGAGGACATTCATGGTAAATGAAGTCCGAAAAATCCTTTGGGAACTCCCTCCATTTTTAAAGAAATGGGGCCACAGGAAAGTGAAATGGCTTGCCTAAAGTCACCCAGCAGGTCAGTAGTAGAGGCCTCCCACACTTTGTTTTTGTTGAGTCATTTCAGTCATGTCTGACTCTTCGTGACCCCATCTGGGGTTTTCTTGGCAGAGATACTGGACTAGTTTGCCATTTTCTTCTTCAGCTCATTTTACAGATGAGGAACTGAGGCAAACAGGGTGAAGTGACTTACCCAGGGTCACATAGCTAGTGAGTATCTGAGTTCAGATTCATACCCAGGTTTTCTGACTTCTGGCCCAGTGCTTTATCCACAGTACCACCTAGCTGTCCTTCATACACTTTATCCTGTGTTTAATCTATTACTATATTTTAAAATAATTGTAGACTTCTCTGGTATATGGCATTATACATATATTATTATTTTATATCTTATATATAATATATACAGACATATACACACATATTACATGTGTATATGAGAGTGGGTAGTAAGAGCACTGGTCTGGGAGACAGGAGACCTAGAATCTTATCCCAGAGATAGCTAACTAGCTGCCATGTAACCATGAGTGAGTGGCTTAATCTTTTTTTTTTCCTTTTTAGAGGGGGGAAGACAGGGCAATTGGAGTTAAGTGACTTGCCTAAGGTCACACAGCTAGTAAATGTTAAATATCTGAGGTGGGATTTGAACTCGGGTCCTCCTGACTCCAGGGCTGGTACTCTATTCACTGCGCCACCTAGCCACCGTGAGTGGCTTAATCTTTTGGGCTTCAGTTTCTTCATTTATAAAATAAAGGAGTCAGGATAAATCAAAGGACCTTAACCTTTTGCGGGGGACATAGATACCTTTGGCAGTAAGTTGATACTACAGGTCCCTTCTCAGAACCATGTTTATAAATACACAAAATAAAGTCTATAGGTTTAGAAAGGAAAACAATTACATTGAAATATAGTTATCAGATTTTTTAAAAAGTTCGCTGACCCCAGTTTAAGAATCCCTAGGCTTGGGGCGGCTAGGTGGTGCAGTGAGTAGAGCGCCAGCCCTGGTGTCAGAAGGACATGAGTTCAAATCCAGCCTCAGACACTTAACACAGAAACTAGCTATGTGACTTTGGGCAAGTCACTTAACCCCAATTGCCCTCCAAAAAGCAAAAAAAAAAAAAAGAATTCCTGGGCTAGATGAATCCCCAAGGCTCCACTCTAACCTTCTCTGTTTATATTGAGCTGGGCGAACATGAACTTTTAGAAAGGGATGCTCTAACAGACGTTACATGGTTTTATCTTTTGCTGACTTCCATTGCCCATGTGATAGAATGCACAACAGTCCCCTGACCTCAGGGTTCTTTCCCATCTCTGCCTTTGTGTCTATATTGTTTCCCGTCCCTAGGGAAGGGAAAGTGAATAAACATTTATGTAGTTTCTATTATGTGGCAGGCACTGTCAGAGCACTATACAAATATTACCTCAGCTGATCCTCACCACTACCCTCGGAGGGAGTTCTGTTATCATCCCCATTTACAGGTGGGGAAACTGAGGCAGAGGATAAGTAGCATGCGTAGGGTCATGGATCTCGTAAGTGTCCATGGCCAGATTTGAACTCAGGTCATCCTGACTCCAGGCCAGTGTATGTGCCCTCTCTACCCTCACTCTCGTTCTAGATCCTACCCCTCAAGTCTCACTTTCGTTATGATGTTTTTCATGACTGTCCTGGTTAATACACCTTCTTACTCCTAAACTACTGTAGGATTTATTGGTCTGTCCCCCTCATTTAGCATTTAACATCAGCTTCTTTGTTTTATTGGTGTGGTTTAGATAGAGATGTCTTGTCCCTGTGTAGATTCATAATAACAGCTAGCATTTATGTAGCTCTTATTACATGCCAGGCACTACACTAAAGATTTTATGAATATGATCTCATTTGATCCTCACAGCTGCCCTGGGAGAGAGGTCCTATTACTATCTCCACTTTACAGGTGAGGAAACTGAGGCAAACAGGCCCAATGACTTGCCCAGGGTCACACAGCTAATGCATATTTGAGGCCAGATTTGAACTCAGGGGTTCCTGACTTCAGACCCTGCCCTTTATCCACTATACCACACAGCAATTTCTAGTTCTTTGTGTTTTCCTCATTGCCTAGTGTAATGCTCTGTTTAATGTTGAGGGTTCAAGATACAACACACATACACACATATCAATACCAGGACACGGCCATAGCACATATGTATTCATTGAACATTTACAGAGTGCTCTTTGTTATAACTTTTTTTAATATGTATGTTCTCATTAATATTCTTAAGTCATAAGCTCAACAAGGGCAGGATCTATCCTCATAGTTCTTTGAATGTTCCACATTGCCCACGTAGGTTGATTAAACAATTCCGGATCTAGTGAAGAGTCTGGAAGGGGGTAAAAGCAGAAAAGAAGCCTCTGGACCTGGGGACTTGCCAGGGGTTCTGTGGTGATCCATATCAGGAGGCCCACAATTTTCTCCCGCTTAGAGGGATTGAAACTTTTTTTTAAATTTAGATTCACAAAATCTAAAGCCCTGCTCTATCATTAAAGCTAATGGACCAGGCCATTTCTTTTGCATCCTCTTTAAAAACAAAAGTTCTATGTGTGTCTTTTAAAATATATATGGAGGGTGGCTAGGTGGCGCAGTGAATAGAGCAACGGCCTTGGAGTCAGGAGAACCTGAGTTCAAATCCGGCCTTGGACACTTAACACTTACTAGCCATGTGACCTTGGGCAAGTCACTTAACTGCAATTGCCCTGCCTTCCCTCCTCCAAAAAACAAAAAAAAAACCACACACACACACACACACACACACACACACACACACATAATCATTCCTCAAAATGTAACAAAGGAAAACAGTTATTAACATAGCAACTATGCCTGCCAATCTATGTTGGGCATCTGTGGTCCCTAGCCCTCTTATGGAGGGCCAGGAAATTACTTCTGTTTTCCTGTGTCCAGGGTGCCACCTACTCTCCCTGTCACTCAGATGATGGAATGCTCTGGTTCTGTAGGAGTCCCCAGGTAGCTCTTCCTCTGTGGGAATCCTTCACCTTTAGACATCTTAGAGTTGTAGTCTAAGGATCTAATTGTTAGGACTCTGCTTCTGAGCATTCTTCATTTAAAGCCACATCTATACAACTGTGAAACATTTCATCAGACTGGTCAGTTGGTATCGTCATGACTGAAAAGAAGTGATTTGACTCAATTCTATCCTCTTCCCAGCCTGAGAAGAAAAATGATAATCGCTAGTATTTATGTTCTTTAAAGCAGGGATTCTTTTTTCATTAATATATTTTCAACATTCACTTTTATAAGATTTTGAGTTCTAAATTTTCTCTTCTTCTGTTCTCCCTCCCCTCCCCATGAAGGCATACAATCTGATATAGTCTATACACGTACAATCATAGTAAACATATTTCTACATCAATCGTGTTGTAAACAAGGATCAGAATCAAAGGGAAAATCCATGAGAAAGAAAAAGGAAAAGAAAGAGAAAATCATATGCTTTGATCTGCTTTCAGACTCCATAGTTCTTTCTCTGGATATGAGTTGCAAAGTTGGTCATAGCACAGTGTTGCTGCTAATTGTGTGCAGTGTTCTCCTAAAGCAGGAGTTCTTAACCTGGGATCAGCGAACTTATTTTTTAAAACAATATTTTGATAATTATATTTCAGATGGTTTCCTTTGCAATCTGATATGTTTTATTTTATGTTATAAAACATTACTCTGAGAAGGCTCTGTAGGCTTTACCAGTCTGCCAAAGGACTCCTCGAAATGAAGAAGGTGAAGAATTCCTGCTATAAAGGTTGCTACAATTATTTTTCTATTCTTGTTATTCTTCTTCCCTTTGGTTTCGAATAGATGTGCCCTTTATTGACCCTGCACTTATTTCTCAGCTCAGAGTTTCTCTTTGGACTTTCATTTCAGCTATCACAAATCAGGTGACTTCACCATAGTGTTATTGCCGATTGTCAGTGACAACAGACCCTGACTGGTGAATGGTCTTTGATTATAGCGGATTTGTCCCATCCTCTCATCAAACTCTGAGACAGACTGAATGAAAAATGTTAATTTTTATTGATCTTTTTTGTTTTTGTATCATCTTCACTTCTGAATATTTTCTTTCCCCCTTTGCTGCAATGAGAACCACCTCAGTAAGTGAAAGAAATATAAGAACAAAATAAAGAGAAAATAAATAAAAGGAATCTGAGATAAAGATAAAATAAATATAAGAATAGAATAAAGAGAAATAAATATAAGAATAAAAGTAAAAAAATAAGAACTATAAGAATAAAATAAAGATAAAATAAAAAAATAAATAGAAGGAAAAAAGCAGTTTAACAAAACCAGCCAACACGTCAGGCTGAGTCTGATACCATAAGCAGTGTTCTAACTCATATCCCCCAGCTTCTTTCCATTTACATTGCTGTTGTGTTGTGGCTCCCATCATTTCTTTTCGTGACCCCATTCAGGGGTTTTCTTGGTGAAGAACCTGCAGTGGTTTGCCATTTCCTTCTCCAGCTCATTTTACACATGAAAAACTGAGGCAAACAAGGTTAAGTGACTCACTCAGGGTCACACACAGTATCTGAGGTCAGAGTTGAACTCAGATCTCCCTAACTCCAGGTCTGGCACTCTCTCCACTGTGCTTCCTAGCTGCCTGCTTACATTGTTGTAATCATTGTGTATATTGCTTTCCTGGCTCCTCGTATTTCACTCTATCAATTCGTATTATCTTCTCTGAATTCTTCATATCCACAGTTTCTCTTTTTCCCTTTTTAGTCTCATGAACTTGACAGACATTGTTGGCTTTTGGCTGTCTTTTTATACAGTTTTACACTAGGATCTTCTGTTCTTTTCAGTTCTCTTTATCATTCATCATTCTGGGATCCTTTATGATGTATCAGGTTTGTTTAGGAAAGAGCTGGACTCTATGACCTTTTACCATTTTAACTAGAAGTTATTATAGTCAAAGTATCTTATGGTTCAATGATCTTCCATTACATCATGTGCCAAATTTGTGTAGCCAGTCCCCAGACAATAGGCATCTACTTTGTTGACATTTCTTTGCTTTATGGTGATAACTTGCTCCTGGTAAATGGTCTGTCATTCCTACTGGGTATTCATTTGGTCCTAACCTTTAAAGCAGGAATGCTTTGCCTTTTTTGTGTCAAGGGGCCCTTTGGAAGTCTGCTAAAGCCTATGGACCCTTCTCAGAGTGATGTTTTGGAATGCATAAAATAAAACTTATCAGGCTTATTGAAAATCTTTTTTCTTTCTTCTCCTTCTTTTCTTCTCCTTTTCACCTTCTTCCCTTTCTTCTTCTTCCTTCCTCTTCCCCTTCCCCCATCCTCTCTCCCTTTTCTTCCTCCTCTTCATCTCTTTCTTCCTCCTGTTCCTCCTTCCTCCACCTCCTTCTCCCTCTTTCTTCCTCCTCCCTGGGCCAATTTGCCACTTCTTAGGCAGCCTGGTAACCTTTCCCCTGCCCCCATTCCAGTGCCGGACTTGAGGAGGACACCCAATTGGCCCATTGTAGCTCATAACTCCTGAGTCCAAGCTATCCACCAACCTCAATCTTATCTAGTAGCAGAGATCTTAGGCATGCACCACCCGCTCTGGCCTCTCATAGTCTTCATTGTGCTTCTTTGGGGATCCTGTCAAAATAAGGACTTCTTTTCAGAAGAGTTATTTGAGCAATAACTTACCCATTTGTCACATGGCTGTCATTTAAAGTGAAACCCCTGATGTTCTAGTTTAAATCAATCCAGTTGGACCCAAGGAGGTTGCTTTATTGATGCCTGTCAGAGAAGGAACATTGTTTCTCAAAGCCTAGGTCTTGCTGCCCCCATGAACTCCTCCACATTCCCCTCAGTGCCATTATGGTCTCTCCTGGGTGACTCATTTATATATTGTGTTCACTCCCCCTTGGTGCCGTAAGAACTCTGAAAAACACCATCTACATAATACTTTTTCCTGGCCTCTACTTCCATGCATATTCTTTACATGAGAACCCTTTGCTTCTCTGTTAATCCTAAAGAAAAATCTCTAGGAAATGCCATTTATGTTCACTACTTACCTTTAATCTTGGCTGATAAAATCAGGTAACCAATTCTTCTATTTCGTCTTCTCTGGATTAAAGGGATGGCACCACTAGAACCTTGAACCTCTTTCCTCTAGGCCAGTCATTTGATTACTTAGGTGTGAATCCCTACGTGGTTGATGGTGATCAGTAGTTATGACAATGTCCCTCCCTCTGTGCCTCTGTCCCTTAAAGTTGGAAGTTGGGAGCCATGTCCTATGAGAAAAGCAGCATGGCTAGAATCTATTGCCACCAAACCGAGAGCTTGAAATGTTGCATGAGAGCAGCAGATTTCTCTCATGCTGTCATTCTTGTGCCTTTTGCCAGTAAAACACATAGAAGAAGGCCAAGTGATGGGGATACATCGCTTTGGTGAGATGCCTTTCTGCTTGGGCCCATACAAATCTCGGTGAGATGGGAATACCCAATCTTACACACATACACACACACACACACTCACACTCACACACATACACACATTTAAACAATGACCAAGTGATAATCAACAACTTTTTATTGAACACTATATGTAGCATGCAGTGCTAAGTAACACAGGAGGAACATTTATGAGATCCAATCTCTGCCCTCGGTTGAATCAATAGGCAGTTTATATACATATAAATGGAAAAGTTTAATACAAGTCCTTCTGTAAGCATCAGATGAGTAATAGGCTATGGGTTCAGAGGAAGGAAAAACAGCTGTAGGTTGGGATTACTGGGAAGATTTCATAAAAGTGTGACTTCAAGAATGTGTATGATTCCAATAGAAGGAAGAAGAGTAGGAACATGTTTCAGGTAAGGAATAAAGGGTCAGAGCTTTAGATCTGCAAGCTCCAAAGGGACCCGTAGAGACCATCTAGTGAGTCTAACCCTCTAATTTTACAGAGAGGGAAACTGGGACCCAGAGAAATAGAGTGATTTGCTCAAGTTAGTAAAGTGACTGAGCCAGGATTCAAACCCAGTTGCTCTGATTCCAAATCCAGTCCATCAGTCAATCTGCATTTATCAAGCACCTACTGGTGAGAATGGTATAAGTGAGGAAACAGAGTGGGGGAAAGCATGTGGAATAGTCTAAGGCTGGTATATAGATCAGTGTGGCTGAAGAGGCCAGCTAGAAGCACGTGGGTGACACAGTGAGTAGAGTGCTGGACATGGAGTCAGGAGACCTGAGTTCAAATTCTGACTTTGACACTACCTGTGTGACACTGGGCAAGTCACTTAGTCTCGTCTATCTGCCTCAGTTTCCTCATCTGTCAAATGAGGACAATAAGGGCATCTAACTCCCAGGGTTGTTGTGAGGTTCAAGTGAGACAATACTTGTAAAATGCTTTGCAAACTTTAAAGCGCTTTATATATGCCATGGTTGTTGTTGTTATGATCACTGGTGGTAATAGTAGAGTGAGTCTCAAGTTTGAATTATTTCAAAAGTAAGTTGTGGCCAGAGCATGAAGAACTTTGAATGCCATGCTAAGAACTTTGGGTTTCACCCTAGAAGCAGGGAAGAGCTGTTTGGACGTTTCTTTGGAGGGGAAGGGCAGCAGCATTAGCAATGGTTATCTAAAAAGACTGATACTTATGCCCGCCATTTTAACTAGTGTGGTTGTTCCTCCTTTCCCCCCAAAAAGCGCCATTGAACATTACTGTTATGGAACACAGAAGACAGGGGTAGGTCATAAGATTTAGAGGTCTTTTCTAAGAGCTTAGAGATGATAGAGTTGTAGACCCTCCAGGTTGGGAGGGATTTGAGAAGCCTTTTATTCTGACATTTGCCTCTTCAAGAATCTACTTTAGAACATACCCCATATGGTTTTTGCTTGAAGTTCATCTAGTCCAACCCCTTCTTTTGACAGGTGAGCAGACTGAGGCACAGAGAGGTGGTCACACAGCTAGTAGGCATCAGAGCTGGGATTCGCATGGAGGTCTCCTAACTCTGACTTTAGTGATATGCTACAGCACTGATGGTCAGATATTTTTCAACCTTTGAGCACTGATTTTCTGATCCTATTTGGTTGCTATTAGAAGAGCTAGGAAACTGGTTCACAGGAAGTTAGGAGGAGAGGGACCTGTTTGAGGAGTTTTACTTTCCCCACCAAAAGTAGATTGTGCTTCTGAAATCTACCTACTTTCATAATCCACCCCCAATTCCCTCACCATGTGCCACACACACACACACACACACTTCTAGTACTTTGCCTCTCCTCCCCCACTGATTATTTGTTTTTGGACTACATCTATCATTTTATTGCCATAGGGAACTACCAGGGAGGAATTCTCTATATCAATGCAAATTGGCACCTGGCCTACAGTTATAGTCTTAGAGGGGGGTCTTAGGTGCTGAGACATTAAGTGACTTGTCCAGAGTCACACAACTGGTATGTTTCAGAGGAGGGACTTGAAACTGGGATTTTCTGATTCTAAGGCCAATCCATAATTCACTATTCTATGGCTGCCTCTCCCTGAGAGAGGCATCTACCTTCCATTTGTGTGTGTGTGTGTGTGTGTGTGTGTGTGTGTGTGTGTGTGTGTGTACATAAACAGAGCTGCATAAACAAATCTATTTCTCTTTCTCCATATATATGTATATATGTACATAAATGTATATATGTGTGTATCTGAATTATATATACATACATATATAAACACATGATATATACATATATGTGTATATATAGTGTGTGTGTGTGTGTGTGTACTTTATCTACAGAAATACAAGTTATCTCATAATATAATGCAACTTTCTTAAGGGCAGGGAATGTTCCATTTTTGTGTCCCAGTGACTAGTCTGGTACTCAATAAGTGCTTAATAAGTACCTATCAATTGATTAATTATTCCCCTGCCTAGATATGAAGATACACTCATGTAGCATAGATGTTAGAGTCATTTCTTTATCCTCATAAAGGGAATTGTACTGAGGAGCTGATTTCATTGAAAAGCAACTTTTTCTTGTGTATATATGTCATGTCTGACTCTTTGTGACCCCATTTTGGGGTTTTCTTGGCAAGGATACTGGAGTAGTTTGCCATTTCCTTCTCCAACTCACTTTACAGATGAGGAAACTGAGGCCAACAGGGTTAAGTGACTTGTCCAGGGTCACACAGTTATTCAGTGTTTGAGACTGGATTTGAATTCAGGAAGAGGAGTCTTCCTCACTCCAGGACTAGCATTCTGTCCACTACACCTAGCTAGGTAATCTTGACTATGGGGCAGAGGTACTATAACTGTTGCTAGCGGGCATCTTGGGTTCATGACAAAGAGCATAAGTGAAATTCTAAATTTCTTTTTGTTGTTGTTCAGTCCTTCAGTCATGTCTTACTCTATGTGACCTCATGGACTTTTATCCATGGGGTTTTCTTTATTTTATTTATTTATTTATTCGTTCATTCATTCGTTGGGTTTTCTTGACAAAGATTCTGGAGTGATTTGCCATTGCCTCCTCCAGTGTGTCCCCATTTTACAGATGAGGAACTGAGGCAAATAGGGGTTAAGTGACTTGCCTGGGGTCATACAACTACTAAGTATCTGAGACTGTATTTGAACTAAGATCTTTCTGACTCCAGGCCTGGTGCTTTATCTATTCTACCACCTAATTGACCCCAATTCTAAATTCCTGGGAGATTTTAAAATAATCTTCCTAAAGTGAAGAACTGAGTGTGTCAATCTTCTTGTCAGTCAACTCCAATGTCTCCCTGTTACTTCCAGCATCAAATATAAAATCGTTTGACTTTTAAAGCCCTTCTTAACCTGGCCCATTTCTATTTCCCGTCTTCTTCTACCCTACTGCCTTTTGGGCATCCTATAATCCAGTGACCTCATCTGCCATCCTGACTCTGCATTTTGATTGGCTCTCTCCTGTACCTGGAATTCCCTTCCTCTTCACCTCTGCCTCCTGGCTACCCTGACTTTCATCAAGTCTCAGCCAAAATCCCTTCTGCCAGAAGCTGTTCTCCGTCGCCTTTAAAGTTAGCACCCTCCCTCTGAGATCATCACTTTGTCCCATGTCTAGTTTGGGTGTACATAGGTGTTTGCATTCAGTCTCCTCCATTAGATTGTGAGGTCCTTGAGAGCAAGGACTAGTTCTTGCCTTCCTTTGTATCCCTAGTGCTTACTTAGCACAGTGCATGGAATGTAGTAGGCGCTTAATAAATGCTGACTTGACTTCAGTTAAGGTGAACCCATTCCATGTGTGTTTCTCAGTCTAGTTCCAAGATTACAGTATAGGTTTCATCACTGGTGATGCATGATTCCCTGGTGATGTATTTGAGTACTGTCTGCCCAGAGAATGGTAGTTTATGTCAGCTTCAGGTTCTGTTCCTTGGGCTCTTCAGCCAGCAGCAGACTGACTGGGAGACAGCTGTAATTGGCCGTCCTGGTGACCAAGACAAGTAGGACAAAATGCACTCTGAGATCAGCCTATAAAGACATTATTGGGGGTAGGGTGGGTACAGGGGGGGCAACCTCAAGGAGAAATCATAGAATCATACAATCATAGCTTTAGAGCTGGAAAGGAACCTCGCAGGTTGAAGTCTGTCATTTTACAGGTAAGAAAACGGAGGCCCTGGGAAGAGATCCCAGTTTGCTATCTGCCATTTGGGGAAGAAACAAAATCTGGTCAGGTCAGAGAGGAGCTTATCTTGGGGTAAGACTAATAGAGGGGGAAAGCAACTGGTAGTTTCTTATTTTAACTAATTATTATTGCTGAGTGTTAAGCTTTGGAGCACCTAAGTGGATAGAATACCAGCTCTGGAGTCAGAAGGACTTGCGTTCAAATCTAGCCTTAGCCACTTCCCAGCTATGTGACCCCGGGCAAGTCACTTAACACTGTTTGCCTCAGTTTCATCATCTATAAAATGAGCTAGAGAAGGAAATGACAAACTACTCCAGTATCTTTGCCAAGAAAACCCCAAATAAGGTCTCAGAGAGTTGGACGTGACTCAGCAATTGCCATAATATCAAGATGTTAACCTTAGTTACTTCTGTCTGCTAAAGAAATACAAATGATGGGCAGCTAGGTGGCACAGTGGCTAGAGCACCAGCCCTGGAGACAGAAGGACCTGAGTTCAAATCCACCAGCCCTGGAGACAGGAGGACCTGAGTCCAAATCCACTCTCAGATACTTACTAGCTGTGTGACCTTAACCCCAATTGCCTCAGAAAGAAAAAGAAAGAAAGACAAATTATGTTGGAGCCTTATACATTTAAGCACCCTGGGATGAAGCCCTAGTTGCCTCACTCTGCTTACGGTTCTATAGGCAAAAGCAGATAAAGAGACAGCGAAAGACAGTAATAGCCACAGTGTATGATGACTGATTTTGATGGCTTTAGCCTTTCACAGCAATGCAAGGACCTAAAACAATTCCAAAGGACTAATGATGAAAAATGCCATCCAAATCCAGAAAAAGAACCATGGAGTTGGAATGCAGAGCAAAGCAGACTGCTTTCTTTTTTGTTTTGTTTTGTTTTTCTTCCTCGTGGTTTCTCCCATTCATTATAATTCTTCTATGTAATATGACTAATGTGAACATGTGCTTAATAGGAATGTGTGTGTAGGGCCCATATCAGATTGCATCTTATCTTGGGGAGGAAGGGGAAGAAAATTTAAAACTTATGGAAGTGAACATTGAAAACTAAAAGTTAATTAATTAATACATTAAAAAAAGAGAGAGGTGGAAGGAACTTTGCTTCACTGAGCCCCTTTCTTCCCGTCCCATAGCCTTGTTCACAGGACAGTCCCTGGCACACATTTAAAGCTGCCTCTCTTTATGTTTGGGGCTCTCTAGGAATCCGAACGCCTGGAACTCATGAACGCAGAACTGAAGGCTCAGATCGAGGAGTTAAAGCAGGAAAGGCAGCAGCTCATCTTGATGCTGAACCGGCATCGTCCCACTTGTATCGTGAGGACAGACAGTGTCAAGACACCCGAGTCTGAAGCCAACCCACTGCTCGAACAACTTGAGAAGAAGTGAAAGTGGATTGGGAGAAGAAAGAAGGGGGACGAGGAGGAAGGAGGACATGGGGTCCCATGTGGGGCCTTTGTTTATGTGTGAAAAACTTTGCAACAAGGCTCAGCACCGCCAGAGTACAGCGGGCTTCTTTGTGGAATACAGACCAGCAACACATGGGGAAGGGAGGGCTGAGGGAAGCTTGAGACCAGCGATGAACTGAGACCAAAGTAGAAACAGGGGAAGGGGATGATCCAGTGAGGAGGGAGGGAGGGGTGAATGAAGGAAGGGGCCTCCCAACCTCCATGGCCACAGGCTCCTCTCCCATCATTTCCCATCAGTCTACCTGTCTGTGGGACATCTCCTGGCATTGGAAAAGTGTAAGTTGAATAGGGAAAAAAAATCCAAATGGATTTGAGAATACAATTTCAGTCACTACCCCCTGACCCCATATCCCCCAAGTAATACAGCCGAGCAGGAGAGGGATGTGGTGTAGGACCAACAAGCGCTCTCAGTGGCCGCCATCTGCATGTCCCTGTTCCATCGTCATCCCCCTGGAACCTGCCGCTGCTCTTCCTACGTCCCTGGGAAGAGCCCTCCTTCCCAGACCTCGCTCCCTGCTGGAGTTTGCTGTGGGCACTGAGGCGCGGGCGCCCTTCCAAAGCACATACTCACTAATGTTTACAGCCTGGCTGTCCCGGCAGTGCTTTCAACTGCACATTTTTACACTTCTCTCTTTTTTTTTTTAATATTTTTTACAAAAAAGAAAAAAGGTTTTATACAGCAATATATATATGGATTTATATAATCACTCGACGTGATATGGTATAAATATGTTATGGTTTGTTTGTTACGAACAAATACTCTACAGTTATTACCATTGTGTGTAAGTCAGTGTTAAGTGCTGTAGTCCCTGGGCGCCCTAGGGCTGGTGCCCGTGGAGGGGATGCCTGATGCCTGATGCAGTGATCCCGAAGGGGGTGATGCCCGTTTCCATCCGTGTAAGCCCTTCATAGTACTCAGTAAATGTTACTCTTACTTAGCCCACTGTCTTTTGTGGTTTCTGCTGGCTTTTTATGTGCCCCTAATGTGTGTTTGGGTAGGAAGGGTTCTGGTGGGCCTCAGCAGGGCTGTTGAACATGCTCAGTTGTTCCTCTCTAGCTGATAAAACTGGGGATGTCCATCACTGTGACTCTAGCTCAGTGGCCATGAGGCTTGTGCTTATGAGGCCAAGGTACCTGTTTGATCCCCATGTGGGGGACTTAATCAGATCTTTCCAGGGTTACTGTCTACACTCTTAGACCTTTATCTACTCTCAAATTATACCTTTGGTCACATAAGAACCCAGCTGGGTGAGTTGAAATGTTCTCAATACAGCTTTTCCCTATAACTCAGAAAACATAAAGAAAGCATAGCATAGTGCCCTAGCTACCTGTGAAAGGCATTTAATTACTTACACTCACACTTAATTACTCTGTCATGGAAGTGGCCCTACATTCTTTTTTCTTTTTTCTTGTCTTTTTGGAGGGGGAAGGCAGGGCAATTGGGGTTAAAGGTCACACAACTAGTAAGTGTTAAGTGTCTGAGGCCACATTTGAACTCCCGTCCTCCTGACTGGAGGACCAGTGCTCTATTCACTGTGCTACCTAGCTGCCGTGCGACACTACATTCTTGAGGTTTGTACCCATAGAGGTCAAGCTTTTGCAGGTCCTACTATGCTGGAAAAGCTTCAAGTCCAGTCTGCTTTCCAAGGACAATCCTAGTCACTTGAGAAGAGGCTTATCTCTAGTAAGCTGGATAGTTGGTGATCCCAGGATCAAGAGATCTAGAATTAGGAAGAACCTATGGAAAGGTCATCAGTACTAATCCCCACTTTTAACAGATGAGGAAACAAGCTAAGGCCCATGGAGACTGTGTCATATAGGTGAAAAGCATGGGGGAATATTTGAACCCAACAACTCTGATTTCAGGACCTTTTTGTTGGACTATGGTTTTTGTACAATAAAAATTGATGCATCCAGAATCAAAAGAAAAGAGACAGATTGGAAGAAAAAAAAATCTTTTCATCAAAAACCTCTGACAAAAATCTGACATACAAAATTATTTGAAGTGACACAAATTTATAAGAATGAGAGCAATCCTCCAGTTGCTAAGTGGCTTAAAAATATAACCAGGCAGTTCTTGAATTTAAAAAGAAAACTCTCAAATTCTCAAAAATTACATGAAAAATGTTAAAAATTCCTAATGTTTAGATAAATATAAACTTTCTTTTTAAAGCAATTGTGGTTAAGTAACTTGCTCAAGGTTACATGGCTAGTCATTATTTATGTGTGGGTGCTCATTTTCTGAGGCCGGATTCGATCCTGGGTCATCCCAACTCCAAGGCTGGCACTCTTACTCACTGTGCCACCTAGCCGCCCCTAAATATAAACTCTTAAAACTCTAAATTTATACCTAGTGAATTGGTTACAATAGTAAATTAGTTGACCATGATAAGTCAGGAAGCAAACAAAAAAATACAAAGTGGCCCTTGGCCCCTTTTGGCCATCTTCCTCTTATGCAGTGATAGAATGTTGGAAAATGAGGCATTAAACTAAAAATTATCCAATTTTAAGGTCATCTACAGACATGGTGAAATTCTTGTCCAATGACCCAGTCAATATGCTAGAACTAGATTGTATCATTCTTGGCATAGTTGCCAGAAATAAAACTAGAAGACAAGAGGAAATAACAACTAAATATAAGGATGTCTCACATGTTCTCCTTGGAAAAGCAAATAAAAGGGCTGGCAGAATTAGTTTCATCATATAAACAAAGGCAACAAAACAAATGATCTTGTGGGACATTTGTTATATTGCAATTCTTATGAGGAGCAAAAGCAAATGAACCAGTGTGAAGATAATTGCAGCTTGTGTACCAGTATCTTATGTGGCATTTGCAGATGGGGAGGTAGAGACATTTGACAAAGAATCTAATAAGACTCTCCAAATTAACTCCATATATACATTATTACTCAGTGACTTCATTATAAATATGTAAAGGAAGATGGTGCAAAATATGTTGGGAAATATGGCTCGAGATTAAGAAACTAAGGAGGTCAAAGGCTGTTAGCCAACACAGAGACCATGATTGTAATTAATACTTTAAGAAGAAAGTCATATAGCGTTGCATGTGATGAACACTGAATGACATCATGAAATTGGAAGACTATCTTAAGAGATAAGAAATGAATGGCGACTTTATAAGTTAGTCAGCTCCAAAACAGTTGTTGGCTTATGATCAGATCATTGACTTTGTTAGGACAAAGATTAAAATCAATAACAAGTTAGAACAAAAATTGAAAATAATTTATGCAATTAAAATAGATGAATGCAACTGACCTAAAGAAGTTACTACCTCCCCTCCCTCCATTTAAGGGAAGGGGATAAAAGAAGATATAAAGCAATTGCCATAATGAGAGTACAAAAGAACCTACAAACCGCCTTAGCAAATGTGAGATCTTGCTAAGTGAAGTGATACGGCATTCAAGGTCAATACTGGTCTGAGATATAAGCTCATATATAAGGTCGTGGGGATGAGGACTAGATCTGTGATTTCATTAGTATAGGGAATTGAGATGAATATACTTCCTTTATCAATGTAGGCTGGCAATTTCTCTGTAATTTATAATTTAGAGAATTGCCTAAAGCTTGGAGAAGTTAGGGGATTTATCCAGAGTCACACAGTCAATATGTGTCCAAAGTGGGACTGGAACCCAGGATTTAAAGCCAGCTTCATCTCCACTATGCCATGCATAAATTTATAAAATTTATCTTTCAAAATAGAGAATGATAATGAAAGGTTGTAACCAGCATTGAGTATAAAACACTGAGAAGTGATAGATGGGATAAAAATTCTTGCAGAAAGCTTGGCAAGAAAATCAGTTAAGTCTCATTGTCCCAAGAGAATTTAACAATGAAACAGAGAAGAAGCAGATGAAAAATGGAGAACATTCATCAAGACTTTTATTACAAAATCTTTTCTTTATCAGTGGCTCTACCACATTTGGGTAAGTAGTACGAGTATTGTAGATTATTTTATAGATGAGGGAACTGGGGCTCAGATGGTCACACACTTACTGTGTATTGAAGCCGGGATCTAAACCCAGACCTAATTCCATATCTGACACTTCAACTTACACATGAAAGAAAACCTCTGGCAAGGGATCCCCATTGCTCCTTGAGGAAAACCATTCCACTTTTTTCCTAACTCATTTGGGAGATTTTCCTGAAAGCAAACCTAAATTTTCCTATTTGTAGCTTCTACCCATCACTTTAGTTTCTACTTATTACTCCCTTATATGGTTAAACCAAAAAAATATATAAACTCTGAAGTACTTCAAGGAATTTATCATTCTGAGTCTTCTCTCCTCTAGACTAAATATCTCTACTCCCTTCATCCTATCCTCATAGCTAGGTGGGGCAGTGGATAAAGTGCTGTGCCTTGAGTCAGGAGGACCTGAGTTAAATATGGTCTCAGACACGTATTAACTGTGTGACCTTGGGCAAGTCACTTAACCCTATTTGCCTCAGTTTCCTCATCTGTAAAATGAGCTAGAGAAGGAAATGGCAAACCACTTCAAGAAAACACCAAATGGGGTCATGAAGCATCAGATCCAACTGAAACGACAGTAAGAAGTCCTTGGCTGTCCTGATTTTCCTCTCCTGATGCTTTCCAATTTGTCCTTTCTAAACTACTGTACCCAGAACTGAGTACAGTTGAACTATCCTTTCCTTGTTCCTGGAAGCTCTGTCTCAGCCCATATCATTTAGGGGCAGCTAGTTAGTGGCAATAGAGAGAATACTGGGCCCGGGGTCAGGCTAGAACAAAGTTCAAATCCAGCCTCAGACACTTACTAGCCAGGTAACCATGGGCAAGTCACTTAACTTCCACCTGCCCCAGTTTCCTCATCTGTAAAAATGGGAATAATAATAGCACCTGCCTCCCAGGGTTGTTGTGAGGATCAAATGAGAAGATAATTGTAAAGTACCTAGCATGTGGTAAACACTATATAAATGTTAGCTGTTGTTATTTTTTGGCTGCATTCTCAAACCGCTGACTCGGTCAGTCACTAAATCTTTATTAAGCATCTACTAAGTGTCAGGCACTGCGTTAAATGTTGGGGACAGTCCCTGTCCTCGAGGAGCTTGCAGTCTCATTAAACTTTCAGTCCACTGAGATCTTTTCTCCTGACAAATTGTTATTGAACCCTTTCTTCCCATCTTGTAATTGTCAAGTTGATTTCTTGAATGTACATGTAAAATTTTACATTCGTTGCTATTGAATTTCATCTGACTAGTTTGGTTCATAATTTTTCTCAACATTTCTGTCTTCTGCAACAGATATTGGTTCATAAGCTCTGGTTACTTTCAGGGTTGCTTTTTTATTTATGCTTATCTCAGGAACTTTAAGACAATATGCCCATCTCATGAAATAATTTTGGTGTAACTTTTGCGTGCATAATGAAACCAAATCTTCCAAATTCTTTCAGTCAGTTCTTTCATTCAGAGAAAAGCCCATCCAAGAGTTATCCTTCCACTTGGCCATGATTTTCTGGTGTGGTTTAATTTGTAGTGAGTAAGAAGGTCAATGTGGATTTGTTTCAATTCTCCCAATGATTTCATCAACTCATTGGAACAGAATCTCACCATACAGTATCAGCAGTTAAATTAATGTTTTATAGGTGGCCAAAAAACTGACGTGGCACTTTCTGTCTGACCCCTTTCTGATGCTTTTCCAGCATCCCTAGAGGAGCAGAAAAGGCCTGCACTTGACTAACAGTCATCAGTCATCATGACCAAGGTCTTCATCACCTTGTTGTCACAAACATCTCCATATTCAGCGGGCCTGGTCCCCAGAGAGAAGACACCATTTCCTGTCAGGGTCACATTCAGAGCCTTTCCTACTTGGCAGAGCCCATCAGTACTACATGGAAGTATGGGGTTTGGAAGTAGGGGTTTCTGTGCAACTCTCCATAGGTCTAAAGTCATAGGATCACGGATTTAAATCTGAAAGGAATTTTAGAAATTACCCAATCAGGTTCATTTTAGAATTAATTTTAGAAGTTATCCAATTTGTAAAGTGAGGGGAACTGAGTTTCCTTCAGAATGGTTTTGAAAAGCAGTTTCCAAATTGTAATCAAACTTAGTCTAACTGCTTCATTTTATAGCCAGAGAAACCCCAGAGAAGTTAATTAGCTTGCCCAAGGCCACATAAGTACAGTAACATAAATGGCAGAGCTGAGATTCGAAGTGAGATCTTCCAATACAAAGCTCGTTCCATTACAGCGCCCTTTTTGTTGTTCAATCATTTCAGTCACACCTTTGTGACTCCATTTGGGGTTTTCTTGTCAGATACTAGAGTGATTTGTCATCTCCTTCTCTAGCTTATTTTACAAATAAGGAAACTGAGGCAAACAGGGTCAAGTGACTTGAGGTCACGCAGCTAGTGATTTACCATTTCCTTCTCCAGCTCATTTTACAGATGAGAAAACTGAGGCAAACAGGGTCACACAGGGACTTGGCCAGGGTCACACAGCTAGTAAGTGTTGAGGCCAGATTTGAACTCAGGATGATGAGTCTTCCTAACTCCAGACCTGGCACTCTATCCACTGGCTGCCTATATAGTAATCACTTATTAAAGGCCTCTTGGCTATACTGGATAAGCTCTGAGGTGTCTTCCATTTCTAAGTCCTTCAAGTTTTCCTAAAGGGACTACTTTGAAGGAAAGCTCTTGTTTGGATGCATGAGTTATGTTAGGTTTGTGATGTTAGGAAATAATGCAATAAATGCTGATGATGACGATCTGACGCTTAAAGTGTTTCTATAATTAAGTAACCGGCTGCTGCATCTTCAAAGAAAAACAAAACAGTCTCAGAATTCCAGGGAAAAGTCACAGAAGTCAAAATCCTAAACCCTACCGAGGTCTCTGCAGAATTACACAGATATGTAGCTGGCTAGTGTTAGAGGTGAGATTGGAACCTGCGTGTTCCTGATTTCATGGCCAACATGCTATCCACTGCGCCACCTGGTGGCCTATCTGTGTAACCACAACTCGCATAGGTGTAACCACTTTAGATTTATTTCTAGTTTATGAGCAAAAATGACGTAGACATCTTGGGTTCTCCAAGGTGCTGTCAATGGAGCACAAGCTCTGTTGGGCTCTACCAAGCTGAGAAAGTGTCACGTAGAGTCAAGATGAGGGCCTGCATGGGTTGGGGGGTAGGGCCATAGACGAAATTACAGATTGTAAAGTGTTAAACTTTAAGAATAAAATGTAGCTGTGTGGAAGGCCGTCTTTCTGCCTCCTCTCATGCCTATTACTGCTACTAATAGAGCAAAGACTCAAATTCTTGTTTTCTTAAAATATTGTGTTAATAATACCAATCAGGTAACATGAGAATTGTTAGATCTGTCCATGGCCCCTTTGTGGAGGGGCGAATGACATCTAGGTATTGGACTTGGGATTTCACTGACACAGGGAACTCATGAAGGGGGAAACTCTACCAACATGGCACTGCACCATCTCTAAAACTTAGAGTTTTCCTCTCTTACAAAGAGCTTCTCCAGAGGTTAGCTAGGCTGCCCCAGGGTCACAAGCCAGTATTTTGTAGGCTGTCATGGATGAATTGAGAAATGAGGTGAGGTGAGGAAATTGGGGTAAAATTTTCCCCTAATACATCTAGTTATCATACATCAGTTGGCTGTTAGAGATCCTTGTCCATTGAACTATTCTACAAGTCTTGCTGACAAAGGTTGATCTCCTGTAAATCTTTAATCCTTTGACTTTGATGAAGCCCCTCTCAGCTACTCACCCATCCCTCACAGGGAGCCCTGCAGATTAATTGCAGATTGCAGGAAGATTTTCCTTTTACACCTTTTTAGGCAGCCATGTGCCTGCCTAGGCATTACAGCCACCTGGGTTGAGTTTTGCTAATTGGTTAGCAGTTGAAAGTACTTTGATTATAGCTTCTGCTGTGGCTATGGAGAGGACTGAGTCAGTCTTGGCATTTATAATATTGCCTTTATCCAAGCCTCCATGGCAAAGGTTTCTAATCTTGCCCCATTCCACAATGCCTTTTCAGATACCTATTCAGACTCACCTCAGGTCCCAAATCGCTCCCTATTTACAGAGATATTTATGGCTCACTGGGTGGAGGGATATTATTGTTCTCTTTCCTGACTTTCTAGTTGTTTTTATTTTAATAAAGACCTACTACGCAGTCCTATTAAATGAGATTTGCATAAAAATGCTGCAGAGCCCTCAGTAAGATTTAGGACTTTAGAATTCTGTGACTTTTCACTGGAATTTCGAGAATGTTCTGGTTTTCGTTAAAGATTCAGCAGATAGTTCAACAACATGATCATATTCAAATTTTGTTAAACATTCACAGTAGAGAACACTGTGCTAGGCATGGAGAAATGGGGATAAAAGTTTAGATAACTCAGTGCTGGTCCTCATGAGGCTTGCAATCAAGTAGTAAGACTCAAACACAAATAGCTAGAATATACAAAATTTTTTTTGTGTGTGTGTGTGTGTGTGTATGTGTGTATGTATACACATCATGAAGCAGCAAGGGGTGATATAGGCTTATAATTCCTGCCACAAAGTGAGGATGAGGCTGGTAGATTGCTTGAGTTTGGAAGTACTGAGTGAGCCACAGGAAGGATAAAGCCCATCAGATGTCCTCACTAAGCCTGCTCTTAGGAAAACAGGGCCACCAGAGAGCCCAAGGAGGGGTAAACTGGTCCAGGTCAGAAACAGACACAGAAGTCAAAGCTTCTGTGGGGATCAGCAGTGGGAATAGTTCCTGAGTGCTGACTATACTTCTAAACTGTGCAAGATAATGAGACCCAGTCTCCAAACCCCCCGCCAAACATGTACAAATACAAACAAAGCATGATAAATTCATCAGAGAAGTGGAAAGCAAAATAGTAAGTGAGATCTAGGAAAGACTATGTAGAGAATAGACATAATAATAGTCAGGCAGAGACCAGAGAGGACTATGGGGAGGAAGTTTCCTTGGTTTAGAGGCAAGAATTAGTTGATTGGTTGGTTGTTGTCCTTCATTCTCAAAGAGCTCCAAAACAACATCACTAGAGTCAAGTTTCAGTGTGTCTCACTGTGGCTGATCAGACAGATACGATCCACAGATCAGGTACAAATAGTCTGTGTGGACATTTAGGGTAGATTCTCTTAAATTTTGCTCATCTTGCATTTCCTTTGAGCTATTTCAATTCTGCTTTGCTCAGAAAGCACAGCACCATGAGGGCATGCCATGCTGAGTGGTCCTATGCCAAGGTCTCCTGACCCAAGAGGAGACAAGTTTGAGACCTGGCTCTTGCTATCTGGGCTCTATGTGACTTCAGACAATGATAACAATAAGTAAAGTTAGGGATGGCTAGGTGGTTCAGTGAATAGAGCACTGGCCCTGGAGTCAAGAGGACCTGAGTTCAAATCCAGCCTCAGACACTTAACACACACACACAAAACTATCTGTGTGATCTGGGGCAAGTTACTTAACCCCAATTGTCCTATCTTTCCCCTTCCGAAAAGCAATATATAAATAGATAAATAAGAATTTGCTATTCTATTTATTTACTATACTATTTACTATTCTATTACTATATTGCAATTTATTTTGTTTCCCTTGTAACATTATGTATATTATTTCATACATTTAAATATATTATTCCGAGAAGGGGTCTATAGGCTTCACAAAGGAATCCATGACACAAAATCAGGGTCTCTAAAATTTTACATCCCTTAGAGATGGGTAAGAATTCAGCGGACATCTGCATAGCACTTTGACCAATTGCTTAGAAGACTTCTTGATCCTCACTGAGCTCTTGTAAGGTAGGTGCTATTATTATCCCTACTTTATAGATGAGGAAATATAGGCTCAAAGATGGTAAGTGATTTGCTAATAAGCATCCAAAGTGGGTTGTGAATCCAAGTATTTCCTGCCTCTTAGCCTCATACTCTTTCAATACTAACCCATGCTTGCCTCTCAGTGGTATCCATTCAAAGAGATGGGAGAGTGCAGATCAACCAGTGTCAATGAACATTTATTAAGGGCCTTCTATCTGTCAGGCACTGTGCTAAGCATTGGGGATACAAAGAAGATAAAAGATAGTCCCTGCCCTTGAGGAACTTACAGTCTTAATGGGACCATATCACAGAATTTTAGGATTGGATGGGACCTCCAAAGGTACAACCTGGATATAGACAAGAGACAATTCTTCAACATCTCTTTTAAAAAAAATGGTGGGGGGCTAGGTGGTGCAGTAAATAGAGCGCTGGCCCTAGAGTCAAGAGGACCTCAGTTCAAATCTGGCCTTAGACACTTAACACAAAAACTAGCCATGTGACCTTGGGCAAGTCGCTTAACCACAATTGCCCTCCAAAAAGCAAAAAAATAAAAATAATTAAATTAAAATTTTAAAAATGGCTTTCGGGTTTCTGTTGAAGGTCTCAAGTAAGGGGCAAAGGGCAACATATCCTGAAGCAGCCCACACAATTTTCAGTTATCATTACTTTTTTTTCTTATACAAAATCTCAATCTGTCTCTCTACAACTTTCAACTATTTTGTTCTCAGTGAACAAATCTAACCCATTTTCCATGTGATAGGCCTTTAAATACTTGAGGACAGCTGGCATGCTCCCTCTAAATCTTTTCTCCAGGCTAAACAACCCCACCTCTTTTATATGATCTTTATATCGTATAATCTTCAGATTCCTCACTATCCTCATTTAGCACCTCTGGATATTGGATATTCATGATCAGGGAAGTGAGAGCCTCGTTTATTCTGTCCTGGTTTGACCACATCTGGCTCGCTGTTTTTAGTTCTGGGCGCCCCAATTTAGGAAGAACTTGGAATAACTGGAGAGCAGCCTATGGAAGGCATCCAGGATGGTGACGTATCTTGAGTTCATGCCTTATGAGATCAGCTGAATCAGAAGTCTTTATCCTTAAGAAGAGATAGGGGTGGGGAGGAAAAGGGGTACAGTGGAGGTCTTAAAGGACTTGAAGTTTTTGAAGGTCTGTCAAATGGAAGATGGATTGATCTGTATTATGCTTAGTTTTTCATTTCCCAATTCTCCTTTACATTCCTTGAGGCTAGGGACTGGGTAACTTTTCCTCTTTGTATTCTCAGAACCCAGTACAGCACCTTGCACATAATGGAGATCTAATAAATCTCATTGAGTTATTCTAACAAGATTTTTTCCCTTTCTTTTCACTTTTCTTTTCTGTTTCTTTGTTTCATCATCGTCAACACCACTGCAGCTCACTCAGGCTTTCCCTACATCATCAAGGTGTTCAGCTTTGTGCAAGGAGCACCAGTATTACTTCTGCTGTGTTTCTTTCCTTCTTTCCTTCCTTTTTTCCTTCCTTCCTTCTTTCCTTCCTTTCTTCCTTTCCTTCCTTCCTTCCTTCCTTTTTTCCTTCCTTCCTCCTTTCTTTCTTTCCTTCTTTCTCCTTTCCTTTTTTCTTTGGAAACTCTTCTTTCTTTCTTTCCTTCCTTCCCTCTTTGCTCCCTCTTCTCTCTTTGATTCAACAAAGATTTATTGAGTACTTACTATTTGAAACATTTTGTACTGGGTGCTATGGGGGTTATAAAGAGATTAATTATCTGTTCTCACCCATTTCACAAGAGCTGGCACATAGTAAACACTTAATAAATGCTTGTTGACTGACTTTTCACACAATAGTTATGAAAGCTATTGAGCTAAATATACTATGTAGAAACAACTGGATTATTCAGAGATAAAATTTGAATCACAAACTGACTTTTCACCATTATACAGCATGCCTCTGGGATTTATTGAGTCAATCAGTCACTCATCCATCTACCAAATATGTATTAAGCACTTACATTATGTAGAACACTTAAAAAAACATTTTTATAATTAAATTTCAATATAATTAGCTTCCTTTGTAATCCTATATATGTTATTTATTTAATAGTGTTATTTTGACATACTGGGATAGGTGATAAGGAAAAAACAAAATTTAAGTGAGACATGAGGTTTATATCCTGGAGTTTATAGCCTATGTCCTACCTTACAATTCCATCAGTTAGTGTAAACTCATAATGACAGATCACATTTTATATTTTGAAGTTTACATAGTACTTTCCTTATAGTGTTTGTTGATGGACTAATTGAGCCATTCTTATAGATAGCTAGTATAAGTATCCTTAATCCCCATTGTTGTTGTCATTTTTATTTTTGTTTTTTGTCCTTCATTTTTTAAGAAGACCTATGACCTCATGGGGTGATGTCTTGGCTTGTGCCTGTGTTGGATTTAAGTGAGACAGAGTTGCACAAAGTTGTCAGCCTCACTCTCTGTTCCAGAGTTATCAGGCAAGACAAAAGTCAAGACAACTGGCAATGTCCCAGGATGCCCTGGGTGACCTTGGTCTTTCTAAATTAGGTTCTTTCCCAGACCTCAGTTTATCTGAGGCAGCAACCTTTCAGTGTACAGATGAGAAAACTCCAGTTTGACTCAGAGAGGTCAAATCAGTTGTTCACCATCACCCAGCTAGGAAAGTTAAGAGCCTGAACTGGAAGTCAGGTCTTCTGGCTGCAGGCAAAATGCTCTACCCCATAATACTACACAATATTACATCTGAGTTTTAGAGGTAAGTCAAACTAGGAGCTAGTGACTTAAAAGAACTTGTGGAATGAACTTATGGAACCATAGATGAGAGATGGAAGAGGCCATCAAATTCAATTCTCCTCATGCTACAGAATGGGGAAACTGAGGCTGAGAGAGATTAAGTCGCTTGCCCAGGCATATACCCACTAAGTATCAGAGGCAGGATTTGAACTCAAACCTTCCTGACTCCTAGCCCAGGACTCTATCCACTGTGCCACCTGGGCACTTAGCTTTCATAAAGAGAATAATCTTTTTTTATAAAGCAAATTATTTCCCCCTCCCCCTTCATTCTATCTGTTTTATAAGTTTAAACGGTTTTAGAAAATCAGGCCTGTGTTTCATCCCAAAGTAACAATAGCTGATATTTAAATGAATGGAGAGGAAATAGCAAACCACTCCAATATCTTCGCCAAGAAAACCCCAAATGGGGCCATGAAGAGTTGGACACAACTGGAAAATGACTGAACAACAAAAACAATTTAAATGTAAATTTATAGACATTATTTCATCTGATCATCATAATAATCCTATGAGGTGGATGTTGTTACTCAGGTGTTATTATCTCAGTTTCACATAAGAGAAAACTGAGGCAGAGTCAAGTGCCCACTGCATGGCAGGAACTGTGCCAAGTGCATTACAAGTATCACTTCAGCTGATCTGATGTCAGCATCAGCCTTAGGAGTAGGTGCTATAACTACCTTCACTTTAGACTCGAGGAAGCCGAGGCAGACAGAGGCTAAGTATCTTGACCAGGGTCACACAGCTAGTAAGGATCTGAGGCCAGATACGATTTTGCAAGGCATTGCTAAGAAAAATAGCCAGTGACCCAAGAAAGCATCAGCTCATGTTGGCAGAATGGAGAAAACTGCCCTCATCTCACATGTTTTTGCATGCTAGGACATGTGAGAGAGAGGATCTTTGCCTGAGAGCCTCCTTCTAGGCTTCATGAGGTCTCTGTACCCCTGCCCCATCAGGACTCTTGGGTCATGGAAGCTCCTCACCCAGCCTGTTCCTGGAGGGTAGGTAGTCTGGTGGGAGGGTTCTTTAGGCCTCAAACCCCCACAGTTCCTGAGTTTACCCTCGTGGCTTGAGATTTACTCATCTTTGTCAGTCAGTCATCCCAGATCAGTTGGGTTGACTCCCTTTTGTCTGTGCAGTAAGAGGAGGGGATTCTGGGAGAAGGCTGGGTGACATCACTCACCTTGGAACACTGTCCCTATTGCTGCTTTGGTCAGTGCCCAGTTGGCTTCATCTCTCTTCCCCCTTCTCCCCCCACTACTTGGCTAGGTCTCAACCATGACAGAATGAGCTTGTTAAGCATCATTTGGGCTAAATATGTGACCTAGAACATTGAGATCTAGTTGGAAGGGAACAACCTATACTGAAAAAGGCATGTGAGTATAGAAGGGAAAAGGGATGGGGGGGGGGTGTATTTAGGGAATGGCCTAGGCATTGTTCCTCTTTATTCTCACCCCTATCACCTTTGAATAATACCATCATTACTGTGTGACCCTGGGCAAGTCACTTAATCTCTTCTTGCCTCAGTTTCCCTACCTGTAAAATGGGGATAATAATAATAGCAACTACCTCCCAGGGTTGTTGAGAAAGATGATAATAATAAATATGTGCCAGTGCCTCACATACAGTAAGTGCTATATAAATGTTAAGTATTAATATTACCACCCACCAAAAGTATTGCAACAACTTCCAGAGAGGTCCTCTCACCTTAACTTCCTTCTTGCATAGACGGAAGAAGCTTTCTTACATATAGAGCTGGTCAGTTACACTGCTCAAAATATTTTCAATAGCTTCCTATTATCTAAAGCACAGCATTTAGCACAGTACCTGGTACACAGTAGGTGCTTAATAAATGTGTATTGACTGATTAAAGCTCCAGCTCTCCACATGGCTTTCCCTAAGTTAATGCTACTCTATTCTTCCAATGTCATCTCATATGGCTTGCCTGCAGTCCAACCAAACTGAACTGTATCTATACTTCTCCCTCCCCTCCCAGGGCACCCCCAAATCTCTGGACTCCATGCTTTTATTTACTCTGTTCTCCATACTTGGAATATTCTGTCTGTCTTTGTTTCATGAATTCTTGCCTATCCTTTAACTCAAGTGCCATCTCTTGCATGAAGATTCTCAGATTCTCTTACACATTATAAAGCACTTTGGTTTTGCATCTCCCTAATGCACTTAATTTCTAAGGTTGTATAACTATCATTTTATGTCTTCTCACCTTACTGGACTGTAAACTCCATTAAGCCATGTATCAATTCTTATCCAAATTTTTTATCTCCCCAGCACCAAGCACACAATATGTGCTGAATTGTAGAATGAATGTTCATGGATGGATGGATGGATGGATGGATGGATGGATGGATGGATAGATGGATGAGTAGTTGGATGGATGAGTGGTGAGTGTTGGTCAATGACAATTATATAGACTGTTTAACAGGGAACGGTAGCAGGAAAATGTATATTTTCCAAAACTTTCTGTGGATTATCTCACCTTAAGAGAAGGAAATCAAGGTTAAAGGTCTCTCAAATGGAAATATTCAAAATTGCCGAGCTTGAAAAAAAGGTTTAGATGTTTTATGTCTCAGCAGAATGGCTAGAAGCCCACATAGTGTGGTCTCCAAATATCTCCCCTACCTGTTTGCCACTGATATTTGCAATTCCTTTGAGAATTGTCCCCTATACTTTTAGTCCTGGAAGTGGTGATTCCCTTAGCCCTCACTCACACCTTTAGTGTGAATGAAGCTTAAAGTATCTAAGACTGAACTAATTGTCTTTCACCCTCAAACATGTTGTTCTTTCAGACGGTGGCACCATAGTGCATAGAGTACCAGGTAGTCAGGAAGACTAATTTTCTTGAATTCAGATCTGGCCTTAGACACTTATTATAACTGTGTGAGCCTGGGCAAGTCACTTAACCCTGTTTGCCTCAATTTCCTCATCTGTAAAACGAGTTGGAGAAGGAAATGGCAATCCACTCTAGTATCTTTGCCAAGAAAGCCCCAAAAGGGGTCAGGAAAAGTTGGACACAACTGAACAATGACTAAACAACAACTTCAATAATTAGCATTTATGGGGTGGCTAGGTAGTGCAGTGAATAGAGCATTGGCCCTGGAGTCAGGAGGACCTGAATTCAAATCTGACCTCAGACACATAACACTTACTAGCCATGTGACCTTGGACAAGTCACTTAACTCCAATTGTCTTGCCCTCCCCCTCCAAAAAAAGTAAAAAATAATAATTAGTATTTATATAATACTTTAGGCTTGTAAAGTACTTTACAATATTATCTCATTTGATCTTTACAATAACCCTAGGATGTAAGTTCTATGTAAGTTCACAGATAAGGAAACTGAAAACCAAGGAAGCTAAGTGACTTAGAGCTATAGCTTGTATCTGAAGCAGGATTTGAACTCAGGTCCAGTAATCTATTCTGTGCCACCTGTAACATCTATGAAGTTATGATTCTATAATCCCATGGTCCTATGATTTTGGGGGGCCAACTTTGAAACTACTGCTCTTGTCCATCCTTTGCTTTCCATTCCCATGACCACCATTCTCATTAGGTCCTGATTCTCTCACCCCTGACTATTGCAGGATATCCCTAAACATCCTTCTTGCCTCAGTCTTTCTTTCCTCTGTTCTGGCATCTGTATGTAGGGATGATTACTTTTCCCAATTCAAAGCTTTGTTCACCTTACTTCTTTGCTCAAATACCTTCTTCTGTTCTCCATTCCTTGCAAGATAGAGTAATGAAAACAGACTTTTCCAGTTGGAAATTTTTTAAGTTCCTCACTGGTTTCTAATCCAACCCTTAGCCAAAAAGGAATCCTCCCTACAATACCTGACAAGAATATGCTTGAAGATGTCCAGGGAGAGCAAAGCTATTTTTTCCCAAGGCTGCCCATTCCACCGTCTCTGCAGAGTTATAATTGTTAGGAAGTTTTTCTGACATGAAGTGTAGCTCCTACCCTTGCTTCCAGTTCTGCCTGTGGGAATACCCCAGAACAAAGCTCATTGTTCTTCCAGTGTGCTGTTGTTATTTAGTCTTCTTCTTCTTCTTCTTCTTCTTTTTTTTTTTTTTTCTTTTTGGAGAGGGCAAGGTAGGGCAATTGGGGCTAAGTGATTTGCCCAAGGTCACACAGCTAGTTTTGTGTTAAGTGTCTGAGGCCACATTTGAACTCAGGTCCTCCTGACTCCAGGGCTAGTGCTCTATTCACTGCACCACCTAGCTGCCCTGTTTAGTCATTTTTCAGTTGTCAATTCTTGACCCTATTTGGGGTTTTCTTGGCAAAGATACTGGAGTAGTTTGCCATTTCCTTCTCTGGCTCATTTTACAGATGAGGAAACTAAGGCAAACAGGGCTAAGTGACTTACCCAGGGTCACAGAGCTAGTAAATGTCTGAGGCTGGATTTGAACTCAAGAAGAAAAGTCTTCCTGACTCCAGACCCAGCACTCTATCTAGTCTTCTAGCGTAACAGCCCTCCAAATATCTAAACACAGTTATCATGTTCTTCCTAAGTCGTCTCCTCTGCAAGCTAAATACTCCCAGTTTCTTCAATTAATCTTCATATAACATAAGTCAAGGCCATTCTGGTTGCCTTCCTCTGAACCCTCATCAATTAGTCTGGCATTCAAAGCCTTTTCCTTAGAAGATCCTTAAAGATCATTTTATAGATGTAGAAACTAATACTCAGAGAACTTGGAAACAGATTTATAGAGACAATGACCTACCTTACCTTTCACTGCTGGCCTTCATATGTCCTATGTCAGTCAAGCTGGACTCCATCTTATTCCCTGAGTATACCTTCTGTACCATTGCTTAGTCAGGATACTATAGTGAATAATGGGCTAGCCTTGGAATCAGGAAACAGGAAGACCTGGATTTGAATCCTCCCTCTGTTACTTACTAGTTCTGTGACAATGGGCAAAGTCACCTCTTGAGCCTCAGTTTCCTTGTCTGTAAAATGCAAAAGTAATGCACACCTTGTAGGGCAGTTGTAAAGAGTGCATGAGACTTATGCAGAATGTTCTGCAAACCTTGAAATGTAATATGTGTCATCTATTTCCATTTCTCCTGATATTCTCCCGGTCTAGAACAGCCTCCTCCATCCTCCATCCTCCTCCCTCCATTACCCCCCTCCCCAGGTCCATCTGTTCAGTTTCTGTCCTCCATCCTTCAGGGTCTGGCTCAAGTCTCCTTCATGAATCCATCCATGATATCTCCCCTCACAATCATAGCATTTCAGCATAAGAAGGGACCTCAGAGGGCTGCCAGTATAAATTGTTCCTGAATAAGAGCCCTTTTCACAACCTACCTGATAATTTGTCATTCAGCCATTTCCTGAAGGCCTCCAGTGAGGGGCGATCCATTACCTCCAGAGGCATTCCCATCCAGTCTTTGAATGTTACTCTAATTGTTAAGATGTTCCCCCTCCCCCCGTCACTATCCTTGAAAACTCCCACCTATTGCTTCCAGCTCTGCCCTATGGGGCCTAGAAGAATAAGTCTAATCCATCTTCAGTACGATAGCCCTTGAGTTCTCATAGAGAGCTGTCCTGTCCTCCCAAGACTCATCCTTTTATGACGTGATCTCAAGACCTTCCTTTTACCATCCAGATTGCCTTACTAAGGATACTTTCCAACTTATCAATGTTCTTCCTAAAATTTGGCTCCCCTGCTTGAACACAATACTCCAGATATATTCTGATCAGAGCAGAGTACAGGAGAGCCATCCTTTCTCTGGTGGTTGACACTATTTCTCTCTAGAGGTAGGTAGGTATTGCATTGGGTAGCATGCTGGGCCTGGAATCCGGACCTGAGCTCATATCTGGCCTCAGCTGCTTACTATTTGTGTGACTTTGGGCTAGTCACTTAATCTCTGCTTGCCTTATCTGTAAAGTGGGGATAATAATAGCATCCATATCCCAGGGTTGTTATGAGGATCAAATGAGATAATACTTTTTAAATGCCTGGTACATAGTAGGTGTTTAATAAATGCATATTCCCTTCTTCCCTTCCCTCCTCTCCTCTCCCCCGCCCCCTTCCTTTCACTTCTTAATACAAGCCAAGAAGGAATTGATTTTCTTGGCTCATACCACTAACCCATATTAAATTGGCAGTCTACCAAAACTCCCAAATCTCTTTCAATCAAACTGCTATATGGCCATCCTCTTCTATCCTCTACTTCAGAAGTTGATTCAGAAGTTGAACCCAAGAATAAGTCTTTACATTTTTCCCCCCATCAGATTTGATTCCATTAGATAGGGTTCTCTGCTCTAGAGCAGGGGTCGGGAACCTGCAGTCTCAAGGCCACATGTGGTCTCAAAGCTGCAGGGTCCCCACCCCTGCTCTAGACTGTCAAGGCCTACCTGGATGTGCCAACCATCCCTCCCAGCTTTATGGCTTCTGAAAGTCTGGTAGGAGCACCCTTTATACTTTGATCCAAATAACTGGCAAAAAATAAAAGCAGTATAGGACCACACAGGTCCCACTCCTCTTTTTAGTTTGGGGGCTAGTACGCTTTGGTTTCCCATTCACAGCTGGAGAAGGCACAATCCTATACAATCCTCAATCTAGGCAACCTCATCTTTTCAATGTATCTGCTGCTCTCTGGTGGCAGCTAAGGGCTTGGCAGATACAACTGCAACTTTCTCCAAATAGTTTATTCTGGGCAAGAGTCACCACAAACCAAAGGATAAACAGGGGCCATTACTTAGGAGCCCAGTACTTAAGGATCTCTGCTGACCACATATTGACTTAGTGTTAAAATGTAATATTATTGATGTTTTATTGTATTTTTATTTATTTTGTTAAATAATTCCTGATTACATTTTGATCTGTTTCAGTTCCACTACCCCTCATAAACCCCATCTTCATTATTCTAGACTCCAAAAAACTTGTTCCGTTAAAAAAAAAGCCAAACATCTAAAGGTCTTGGGTTTTATATTGCTGCTATATGGGTCTTCTGGGGATGCTCTGTGACAATTCAGAGCCTCTGAAAAATGGAAAACAATGGAAAGATGCATGATATGTGTGGGTGGGCTGCCATACATCACCAACAGAAATCTGTACAGATGTGGGTGTAAAAGATATCACAAGACAAATGCCTGGAGAAGGAGGTGAGTCATACACATAGTAAGATCCATTGAACATCTGCAAGGTTCTTCTGCTGGCATTCAGGTAACACTGAGGTTTGGAACATGGGTTCTAAACCAGAGGTCTGTGAGCTTTTTTTTTTTCAATATTTTTATAATTTTATTTCAATATAATTGGTTTCCTTTGTAATCCTACATATCGTATTTTATGCATTTAAAACATCATTCTGAAAAGGGATCTGACTTCACTTGACTGCCAAAAGGATGTATGGCACAAAAAAAGCTAAGAACCCCTGATACAGAGGAAGGCCTCCAGCACAGTAGGTGTAGATCCCCTATGGAACATTATGGGAAAATGGGTAGAAGAATTGTGAGGGATGAAAAGTGATGAATGGACTGAAATCTACTTTGTTTGAGGGAAGTGCCTATATTGATGAAATCCAGAAACTGGGTTTTAGTAGCCAGAAATTCACAGTGTAGCTCTGGTTCGGGGTTGGGGAACCTATGGCCTCCAGGCCACATGTGGCCTTCTAGGTCCTTGGGTACAGCCTTTTGATTAAGTCCAAGTTTTACAGAACAAGTCCTTTTATTAAGGGGATTTTATTATTTATTTATTATTTTATTTATTTAATGTTATTTAATATTATATTATTTTATTGATTATTTACCATTTATTAATGAATAATAATTCAATGATATAATTATTTTAATAAATTGTCTTATAATAATAAAATATTGCCAATAAATTGTTTATATTTAATATTAATGATTATTTAATATTACTATTTAAATTTTATTAAGGGGATTTGTTCTGTGCAGTTTGGATTCAGCCAAAGGACTGCATTTGAGGACCTAGGTAGCCTTGAGGCCACAGGTTCCCCACCCCTACATCTGGCCTCTCAAATAGGCCCTCTGATATGACTTCCTAGTAACCAAAACCTGAGGTAGCTAGTGACACAGTGGATAGAGCCCTGGGGCTGGAGTCAGGAAGACCTCAGTTCAAAACCAGCCTCAGATACTTACTAGTAGTGTGACCCTGGGCAAGTCACTGAACCTCTATTTGCCTTAGTTTCCCCTTCTGTAAAATGTGTATAACAATAGTACCTAACTCCCACAGTTGTTGAGGATCAAATGAGATCATTTGTAAAGTACTTAGCATACAGTAGGTACTTAATAAATGCTGGTTTCCTTCCAGTATAAGTACAGTACTGTCTCCACATTCCTTTAGATAATGAGTTGCTTTATTATATATTTTTATTGTATTATATATTTATATTCTATTATATTAATATATCAATTATATGTTTAAAAGACTGAAAATATAAAAAATATTAAATTCTATTAATATGTTAAATATATTATATATTTATAAAACCTATTGCTTTATTCATATTTTTTCCATTGCACAAGTATTAACTCTAGCCCAATACTTATACTACAAAAGCAAACCTGAGAAAGAAAGAAGAAACACAAATGTGCAGTGGTTCTGCCAGATGCATTAGCTGGCCTACACTATAGGCAGGTGTGTTTACCTGCACTAGCTCCTGATAGGGGGCCAAGACTTCTTATTGGTGCATGGCTTTTACACAAATGTAGAGGTGGAAGGAATCTTAAAAGGTGAGCTAGGTAAGACCAGAAAGGTTTATTGTCTTACCTAAGGTCACATAGGAAGTACATCACAATTCAAACCTTTATTCTTTTTTTTCTTTAAAGAGGAGGAAAGGCAGGGCAATCGGGGTTAAGTGACTTGCCCAGGGTCACACAGCTGGTGAGTGTTAAGTGTCTGAGGCCACATTTGAACTCAGGTCCTCCTGACTCCAGGGCCGGCGCTCTATTCACTGCACCACCTCGCTGCCCCAAACCTTTATTCTTTGACTCCAAATTTAGTACTCATTTCACATGAGATGTCTGCTAAGTGCTTAGACTTAGGACAATGATGGGTACATGGTGGGTGCGTAATAAATAATTATCTTCTTTCCTTCCTTCCCGCCATTTTCCTGTACATTATTTTCTCTCGCTGTAAAATGTGAATGGGTAGCTAGATAGCACAGTGTATATAGCACTGGGCCAGCAGTCAGGGAGACTCACCTTCCTGAGTTCAAATTTGACCTCAGACACCTATTAGCTGTGTGACCTTAGGTAAGTCACTTAACCCTGTTGACCTCAGTTTCCTCATTCGTAAAATGAGCTGGAGAAGGAAATGGCAAATCACTCCACTATCTTTGCCAAAACAAAAGAAAAAAAGCCCCAAACTTCAAATGGGGTCACAAAGACAACTGGACAATCTGAGAATGATTAAAATTCTTGGACCCTTTCCTTATGACCCAGAAATATTATGGCAAATGAAATAGGCTTGTTTATGTAAAGGCTCACGGGAGAGAAATGTACTATTTGAATATAATCCCGGCCCAAGTTACAAGGAACGAGGTGTCTGGGAGTACCTGTTGTCTCTCCCTACTCTCTCAAGTTTTTAAACAGCAGGGCACCTGAGTGAGTGGGGGCGGGGTGGGGAGCACATGTGGAACCAAGCCTGGGAATGAAAGTGAGAGTGGGCCAGCCTGCCCTACATGGGGCAAAATGGAGATGATGTCATCTCCAATGGAAACGATCCTTTGTCATCCTCAGTCTATTAGCGTTAGCCTCCTTCTTAGATCTGGGTCTAGGCTTGATTTTACTACTGATTTGTTTTATCATCTTAGTTCAATTACTTCCCCTCACTGGACCTCAGTTTTCTCATCTGTGAAATAAAGGGACTACATTAGATGAACTCTTAAGGCATTTCTATGATCTGAAATTTGAGGGGATCTGGGACAGACCCCCCCCCCAAATACTCCTTCCACTGATACCTGAAATGCCACCATTACTATTCATTTCTTTGTACAAAACATTGCTCTGACAGCACCTGGCCTGCTATTAAAGTACAAACTCCTTTGTGAAAGGTAATCCATTACATGCATTACTAACATCTGACTAAAAGGGAAGTGGGGGTAGGGTAGCAGAGGCAGGAGACAGAAGATTCATGTTCTAGACCTTAATTTTCTCCTGGCTCTGTGGGCCTTGGGCAAGGCATTTCCCTTTTGGGGTTCTACACCTGCCAAATGAAGAGGTAAGCCTAGAAGACCTCGGAGAACTATCTCTGACCTGTGAAAGAATTTAAGGGGAACAGGGATATGGGGAAGGAAAGATGGAGACACTTCAAAGCAAGCCTTGCTTCCCTCATTGTTTGGCGTGGGGCTGTTTCTGGCCGGAAGACTGGGACCGGTAGGAGCAAGTCTACAGAGCACTATCGGTAAGTCTCCAGGACGCCAGGTCCTAGACAGAAACTCCCTGGGGCCCCTTCTCCACAAAGCTCAGTTACAGGGCAAATACCTAATTACCCTGTGGCTTTGTGTGACCTAAGTTGTTGCTGTTTGTCCTTTGTTGTCAAAGAGGACCATGACATCTGGAAGGTGACACCATGACATGAAGGAAATTGGATTTAAATGAGGAGTCAAGCAAATGCCATGTTGTTGTATCTAGGATGGAGGGGCAGGCAGTCTGGCCATGAACTTCTGGTTGTGGTTCGGTCATTTTTCAGTAGGGTTCGAAAGATACTAGAATGGTTGCCATTTCCTTCTCCACCTCATGTTATAGATGAAGAAACTGAGGCCAACAGGGTAAAGTGACTTGCCCAGGGTCACACAGCTAGCAAGTGTCTGAGGCCAGATTCAGGAAGATGAGTCTTCCTGACTCCAGGCCTGGCACTCTATCCCATGCCACCTGGTTGCCCTGAACCTCAGGTAAAACAAGTTATTTCTTGAAAGAGAAGGAGATATGGGTTCTCATGGAACTTTTCTCAGATCTGAAGCACAAACTCTTCTACTTCCTTCATTTGAAATGCCTCTCTCTCTTTCAAGGCCCAGCTCAAGATGTCAGCCCATGAAGAGACCTCTTACCCTTCTCCACTCCCTAGGTGAAAATAATATCTCTCCTTAAAATTCTCATAGCACTCTCCTTATGTTAACTTTGTTAACTTCAAAAATTAACTTATGTTAATTTTTAAAATCATGTTTATCTCTATGTCTGGCTAGCAGAAAGTGAGCCAGGTCTTAGGGCCAGAAATGATAGATTCAAACCCTGGGACTTAGTGGTAGGTTTGAACTCTGAGGCAATTCAAACTGTGTGACCTGATCTGAGTCATTTAAACCTGAGTGTCTCTTTCATCTCATAGAACAGGGTAATAAAACTTTCACTACTTAACTTCCTCCCAACTAATAGAGTGGTTTCCCAGAGAAAGCTATTCGATGTTCCAGGTACTTTATGATACTGCAGCCCCTCAAAATTATACCTTATGAGCCCCCACCAATGTGTTCACCTTTAAAAGTTAGCTAGAGCAGTTTTATCAAATAGAAACAGGGACACTCACATGTAGAAAAGAATCCCTGTAGGTCACATATTGATTTAGTTTAAAATATAATATTATATATATTTTATTGTATTTTTATTTATTTTGTTAAATCTTACCCAGTTTCATTTTAATCTGGTTCAGCAGCCTTCAGGGGGTGTTGTGGGCCTGTGGGCTAAGTGTTTAACACCTCTGAGTTAGAGGACCCTTTTAGTTCAAAATAAAGATATTTAATGAAATGGTATAGGAAAAACTGTAGCAAGGACACATTTCCCCCCAGCCTTGGGACATACTCTCCCACAAATACATGCTGTATCATGGACATACATAGGGAACATAAGTAGAAAAATGCATACACAGGGAACATATATGTTGGTCAATCACTAAACATTTGTTGAGTATCAGGCTGTGTGCTAAATGCTAGAGTTACAAAGAAAGGCAAATACATGGTCCCTGCTCTCAAGGAGCTCAAATTCTAAAATGGAGGATGCAATATAGAAACAACTCCATATGTGTAAGACATATACAGAGTAGGCAGAAGGTAATCCCGGAGAAAAGGCATGAGAGGACTCCAGGAATAGGACACTTCCTATAGAAGGTACCATTTCCACCCACTAGTCTCTATCAGAACTGCCAGATATATCCTTGGCTCCTTGGCTCCAGATGACTGCTTCAGGCATAATTTTTCTTTGGTGTCAGCTTCCTGGTTTGGGTTTCTCCATCAGATACTCACTGAAATTTGTGGTGCATATTCTCTATATGCTCCTGATTTTAATCTCTGAAACCTAGTTGCCTGCCATGGTGTTAAGCATTATAAGTGTGTGTGTGTGTGTGTGTGTGTGTGTGTGTGTGTGTGTGTTTAATTTGAGCCAGAGCTCAATCCACAACGACACCAGGCTACCAGGGTTCGTTGTCCATGTTTAAACTTTTTGCCCTCAAACTACCAAACCATAGTTTGGGGAGGGGCAAAAGGAGGTGGGGAGGTTGGTTCAGAGTTCTATAGTTTTTCAATTACAACCTAGTTCCATTCTTAAACTGGAGTAGGTGGGGAAAATACAAAAGACAAAATTAAGCCCAGGGGTCAAATTCATTGTCTCTTTACCTGCCCTCCCGCATTCTTGGCCTTTGAGATGCATATAAGACCAGATAAATTCTAAAGGGGTTTTGGTCATTTCTTTTAAAACCTTTAGTAAATGGGAAAAATTATTACTGAATATCTTTGCTGTTGCTGGGAGGTAAGGACTGAGTAGCTTCTCTCTTGGTATCTTTAATTTGTAGCACTGTACCTTTGAATAAATGGGCAATTAATAAATGCTTCTTCAGTTACAAAGAGCAAATTTGTTTATTTCTTTTTGAACTTGGCTTTCAGGCCAAGCTGGGTAGAGGGGTTTCCCCCAAATTCTCCCTCCTTGGGTTCTTCCCTGGGTTCAGAAACTGAAAAAGTGTTAGCAGGTTAAGTTTTCTTAAGCCAGGTATCTAGTCATAGAATTTTGGAGTTGGAAGGCACCTTCAAAGGCAGCTAGTTCAGCCCCCCTGGTTTTACAGATGAGGCCCAGAGATGGTAAGGGAAGAATCTTGGTCTTCTGATTACACTTCGCTGCTTACCAAACAAGAAAAGTACTTTGCAAACCATGAAACATTCTTATTTTTAGTGGCATTTTAATCAGAATTTGTGATTTCATTGGTATAAGGAACTCCTGGTGTGGAAACTCATTCTCTCCATTCAGATGAACAACACATATAATTTATTGTCTTAGACCAGTGGTTCTGAAAGTATGGTTCCACAAACCCCTAGCAGTCTCCAAAACCCTAACGGGGATTTGAGAGATCAAACTATTTTCATAATAACATGAAAGCTTTATTTGCCTATTAAAATACTCCTTTCCTTTCCAACTATGTTTCTGGGTGAAGCTGGATTTTTTTCAAATACTTTAACCAAAACAATATATCATAACAATATATATGTAGAAGCAGATATGAGAATCTAGCTTCTTCCTGTTAAGTCAGACATGGAAGAAATTTGCAGAAATATGTAAAACAGAGCCACCTGTCACACTAATTTTTTTTTTTGCCTTGGAAAATAATTTTTTTTCATTAAAAGGTTATTTGTTGTCATGTAATTGAGTTATTTTAAATTAAAATGATCAGTTTTCATTTATAACACTGTATATATTGATACACATAACTTAAATAAGTTAAAGTTCTTTGGTATTCTCAATTTTTAAGAATGTATAAGGGACCAAAAAAATTGAGAACCTGGGGCAAATAACTTACCCCCAGTCACACAGCTTTGGCAGAGACAAAACTTGAACCCAAAGCTGGTCCTTCATCTATTACATCCCTTTCCCTCTCATGAAGTCTGTCGATCTGAAAATTTGGTTAAAGGAAGCAAACAGTCTAGGTGATATGTAAATTCATATTGTTTATTCCCTCAAAGCTATTTGAAGCTAACAAGTTTGTGGGTACAAGGAGCCAAAACATAAGTTCTGACTGTCTGATACAAGAATAAACAGCTTTAAATATGTTTTAGAACAATCCCAACTCAGGGTCTCTATGTCACTCAAATTTATGCTCTCCACATATGTTTAACCATATTATGAGAAAGGAATTTTCTTAATTGAATAGGTGGTAAGTACAATAAGATCAGAGTTGGCAAAGTATCAATTGAAATTGAGACCTAGAATATCTGTGTTTTCTCTACCACTAACATGCCATAACATAATATATGTCCAAAAAATATTGAGATAAGAAAAAGTCCCATTGTTCAAGATAGTGTCTCAGGTTAGAGGTCTCATCCTTAATGGCCATAAACAGAGGAAAAATGCTCTTAAGTCAGCCCCATCTGGCCTTGTTGGCCTAGGAAGAGGTATTTTCTGAGTTTGCTCATACAGAAAAGAAGCTGTTAGGTCCAGGCTCTTCTTCTGGTTAATTAGTTCAGGCTCTAGTTCTTACTGGGGGTCCAAACTGATATGAAATGATTTTTGGCTGGGGGGGATTAGGAAGAGAGATTTGTTCCTTCATCAACGTAGGGCTCCCTGTGAGCAGACGCCTTCTCCCAATATAGATCAACAACAGTTCTGCTACTTATATGCTTTTAGAGAATTATCTGGGGGGAATTAGAAGTTTGAACACAGATCCTTTTTAATCAGAGGCCAGCTGGATACTGCTCCACTATTTGAGGCTGGTTTTCTAGGGTTACTTCTGTCTGCTTTGTATGTATCTCTTATGGCTCTAGTTACATATTGTCTTCCCATAGAATGTAATCTCCTTGAAGGCAGCCGCTATTTGGCCTTTCTTTGTATCCCCAGGACTTAGCATAGTGCCTGATATATAGTAGGTGCTAAATAAAAACTTGTCAATTGATTATACAGAGATAAGACATTATTTTATTATAAGCTACTATTTATTTACTCCTCCTCGTCTATCATCCAAGGATGAGTATTAAGACTGACTCTAATCATTAGTTCAGCAGATATTCATTCTCCTAACACCTCTTCTAAAGTTGCCTTGCTTTGTACAGGAGATTTGGGAGTATAGACAATCCTCAGTGGCATAAGTTTTCACAGCTGAATCAGAGTTCTTGGTAGTGCCAATAGGGAGGGGTGGGGTGGAAGTTGAGGGTAATCAAGAGAAGAGAGGCCCTTTGAAAAGAAATGTCCTCCCCATCCAGGGACAGCCTCTATGTTGAAGAATTCAGGGGCCTTTTGGAACCATCTGGTACTTGATTTCACAATGATTGTTTAATTTTCAGGGGAAGATTTACACCTCAAAAATCAACAAATGCAGAAAACCAGAGCTTAATTTATTGCCTTATTGTTTGTCTAGTCTAAACTGAAAAGTGTGTCCTAAGTGCATTTGGGGGAAAGAGGAAGAGCTGATTATTGAGCATTGACCAGAACATTCCTGTTGAAGATGGAATTTATTGAGGAGGAAAAAATTATCTGTTACTTCTTTAAAATTGTGGTAGAAGGGAGAGAGCACAGCAGAAAGCAGTCATATGCATGATTGCTGCATGTCCCCATGGCTCCCTGATTCTGTTGATTCTGTTCAGCTTGTAATCAACTATTCCCTCAGAGACATTTATTAATATATTTTGGATACCTTTCCACATGATGTATTTGTACTGTAAGTTTTATGATCCCTTAGTACACTGCTTTAGACTCATCTTTAATTATGTTTCAGCACACCAATGTGGGGCTGTGTTCCTAATTTGGCAACATCATTTATATAATAAGAATTTTAAGCTAGAAGAGACCTTGATCACCTAGACTAAGTCCTTAATCTGGAGTCTGTGATTTTTTTTTTTTTGGAGAAAGTTGGGGTTAAGGACAGGGTCACACAGCTAGTCAGAGACCAGATTTGAACCCCAGGTTCTCCTGACTCCAGGCCCAGTGCCTATCTACTTTGCCACCTAGCTGTCCCCATTTTCTAAAAAAAAATTTGATAATTATATTTCTGTATAATTTCATTTTCCTTTATAATCTTATGTATTTGTTTTAGCATTTAAAAACATTATTCAGAAGAGTCCATAGGCTTCATCAGACTGCTAAAAGGGGTCTGTGACACAAAAATGGTTAAGAACCCTTTTGTTTTAGAAATGAGGAAATTGGTGTTATGGGAGAAAAATCTCCTCTCTATATTCATGTGGTAGATTTTTGCCATTGTTCAGTCGCGTCTGACTCTTTGTGACCCCATTTGGGGTTTTCTTGGCAAAGATGCTGGAGTGGTTTGCCATTTCTTTTTTTCAGCTCATTTTTACAGATGAGGAAACTGAGGCAAATAGGGTTAAGTGACTTGCCTAGGGTCACATAGCTAGTGTCTGAGGCTACATTTGAACTCGGGTCTTTCTGACTCTCGACCTGGCACTCTATCTATTGCACCACCTAGCTGCCCATTACTTGTTTCTTACTAGCCAAGTAATGCTGGGCAAGTCACTTAACTTCTGTCTACCTCACTTTCCTCATCTGTAAAATAACAATAATAACAGTACCTGCCACACCAGAGTTATTATGAAGATAAGTGCTGTGCAAGTCTTAAGTCACTTTATGCTCACTGTTACTATTTTTTTTTTTTTTTGGAGCAGGGAAGGCAAGGCAATTGGGGTTAAGTGACTTGCCCAAGGTCACACGGCTAGTAAGTGTTATGTGTCTGAGGCCAGATTTGAACTCAGGTCCTCCTGACTCCAGGGCTGGCGCTCCATTCACTGCACCACCTAGCTGCCCTGTTACTATTGCTATTATTAACCATCACCATCATTATTATTAGTGGAATGGACCCTTTGGGCAGTCTGGTGACATCTATGGGCCCTTTCTCAAAATAATGTTTTCAAATTAATAAGATAAAATACATAGGGTTATAAACAAAGCCAATTATATTGAACTGTAGTTATCAAAATATTTTAAAAAACAAAACACAAATTCTGGTCTAGATGACCTTCAAGGTATGTTCTAGCTCCAAATTTATGACATTTATTTCAAGGAGATGGTTGGTTAGTTTCCATTTTGAAGATTTCTTCTGTTAAAGGAATCTTATCTCAGGGTGGGTAGGATCCTTTCATAGGGGAGACTGTGGGGACCTCTCTATTTGGAGAGGTCATACCCTTTAAACACCGTATCACCCAAATAACTCCAATGCCTGGAATAATTTCTGATTCCTTACTTCTGGCTGGACCTAGCTTCAAAACAGGGGGAGCTAGGTGATGCAGTGTATAGAGCACTGGGCCTGGAGTCAGAAAGGCTTGAGTTCAAATTTGACTTCAGACATTGACCAGCTGTGTGACCCTGAGCAAGTCACTTAACCCCAGTTATCTCAAAAAAAAAAAATCACAGACTCCAGATTAAGGACCCTCAGTCTAGGTGATCAAGGTGCCCTCTAGCTTAAAACTTTTATTATATGAAATGATGTTGGCACATTAGGAACACAGCCTTATGTTTGTGTGCTGAAACACAGTGAAGGATGAGTCCAAGGTAGCATACTAAGACATCACAAAGCTTACAGTACAAATACATCTTGGGGGAAGGTATCCTAAATACACCAACAAATGCCTAATAGCACCCTTCTTCCCAAACTTCCTTGTATTTAACTATTTTGTATAAATTTGCATTGATTCATTGTATATTTATGCTGAATATATTTTAAATGTATTATCCCCTCCATTGGAAAGTAAACTCCTTGTGAGTCGAGACTTGTTTTTTAATTTGTCCTTGTATCCCCAGACCCAGCACTGTGCCTGGCACCTAAGTACTTGCTAATTGATTGATTGATTCTATGATTAAATCTCAAATGATATGATTCTGGGTAAGTCACTTAATTTCTCAGTGCTCTAGGTAAGTCTCTCAAGACTATAAGTAGCAGAGAAAGTTCTGACCTGTATTGTGAGAGGGAATTTCCTCATCCGTAAGTTCTCTTTATCAGTAACATCCTAAGTCCACTCCCTATCCTATAAATGTATCACAGGAAGGAAACACTCAGCTGGATTGCTCGATTCTAGTCCAGTGCCATTCTTTGTAAAATACAAGATTAAAAAAAATCTGTCTCAATCCCTTAAACTAACAGTTCTCAAGGTTTTGTTTTTTTTTTATTGAGGACCCCAAAGAACTTTTGTTTGTGTGGATTATATCTATTGATACTTTTGATATTAGAAATTAAAGCTAATAAGTTTTTAAATGTTTAATTTATTTAAAAATAAAAAATAACAACAGCAAACTGATAAATTCCTTCAAAATGTATGCATTCATTAAACAATAACAATAATAAACCCATTACATGTTTACACAAATAACACTTTATGAAAAAGAGTTATATTTTTCCAAAACAAAAAATTAGTGAGAAAACTGGCAATTTTACATATTTTTGCAAATCTCCTCAATGCCTAGCTTAACAGAGGGCAGCTGAACTCTTCTATCTGTTTCTACATTCAATTTGTTGTGATGTGTTGTTTTGACTGAGGCATGTAAAGAAAATCCAGCTTTACATGGATTTGTACAGGAGATTTGGGAATATAGACAAGGAAAAAGGAAGAGTATTTTTTTTTCAGGTTACAAAGGCCAATTGGACTAGATGGAATGAAAAATGGTAAAGAGGAAATAAAACCAAACAATGAAAAGAAAAAGATCAAGTAGTTTGCTTCCATCAGGATTCAAGCTCAGTTCTTTCTAGTTCTTTCTCTGGATGTCGCATCTCTCTCCTTCATGAGTCTTTTGGGATTGACTTACATCACTGCATTGCTGAGAAGAGTCCAGTCTATCATAGTTGGTCATCACACATATGTTGTGTCTGAGATTGTATACAGATTTCTCCTGGTTCTACTCTTCTCACTCAGCATCAGTTCATATAAGTCTCTCCAGGTAAATATGAAGTCCATCTGTTCCTCGTTTCTTATAGCATGATAATATTCCATTACATGCATATACCACAACTTGTTTAGCCATTCCCCAATGGATGCGCATCCCCTTAATTTCCAATTCTTTGCTACCACAAAAAGAGCTGCTATAAACATTTTTGTACATATGGGTCTAAGGAAGAGTATTTTAATAGGCAAATAACATCTTTGTATAATTTTAAAAATAGTTTTGATCTCACAAAAGCTTTTCCCAAAGGGTCTTGGGGAACGCAGGGGATTCTTGGATCATGTGTTGTATGTTTTGCACGACTGCCACACGTATATTTTATATCAAATTGTTTGCCTTTTCAAGGAGGCTGGAGGGGAGGGAAGAAATTTGGAACTCAAAATTTAAAAAACCAAATGTTAAAAATTGTTTTTTACATATAATTGAGAAAGAATAAAATAATAATAATAACAAAGAACCACTCTTTTAGATTAAAATAAAATATATTAGTGGTTTCACAGATCTCAGCCCTGACATTTATTACTTCTGTGACCTTGAAGTCAATTCACTTGCCTGGGCCTCAATTGTAAAACCCTCTGAGGGCCCTTCAGTTTCATGATCTTATGATAAGCCCTGGAGGGGGTGTGCAGATTAAAACCATGCACACATATCTCATCCTGTGCGAATCCCCTCCCTGTCCTCACATAAACCCTTCATGGAGAATGTACTTGAAATGTAAGTCTCCCTTGGGTTCTTTTAATAGCGTATTTTATATCTCACTTTTAAATTATATACGGGTGACCTTAAAAGATCTGGGTTTCATGGAAAGTGATTATTTTGTCACTAGGTGGCACCAAACACCATAGACTTCTCTTGGTCCTTTGCGGATTTCACACAGTAAATAGGGATTGGGTGTTCTTAGTCTTAACTCCCAGCATTTGCCTTACAGTAGATGGTGGATGATATTAGGTACCATCACTGATTAAGAAGCATCCTTCTGGGGCGTGAATTCTCCAAACTCCTTTGGAGAAAACTGGGTGGTGGAGTGAAAACAAAGCTGGCTGTGGAGTCAAAGGGTCTGGGTTCCAATTCCCTCTCTTCCATTTTATTATCTGTACAACCTTGGTCAAATCATTTCCCTCCCTGGGTCTCAGTTTCCTCATCTGTAAAATGAAGGGGTTGGACTATATGACTTTTTACAGTTCTTTTAGAGCTCTACATTTATAATCCACCTCCACAAAAAAATGAAAATTATAGCCTAAGATCATTCCAATTTTAGCTCTGCCAAATTTGCCATTAAGACCATAAATAAGTCCTTTTTCTTCTCGTTCTTTCTAAGTAAGCTAAACAGCTTTTACTTACTTTGTCTAGCCTATTGGAGAATGGAGGGTTAGAAAAATAGTAATCAGCTCATCTTTGTAATGTTCCGGAAAGAGTAAGCAGAGTGAAATAGGCAGGTTGTTGGATTTGAGACTTTGGAAGATTTAGGCTCAGAGCCTACCACTGGCCCTTACAAGCCATGGGAACGTGAGCAAGTCACAGCCTCTCTAGCCTCAGTTTCTCTATCTGTTGTCTAGTCATTTTCAGTTGTGTCCAACTCTTCACGATTTCCCTTTAAGGTTTTCTTGGCAAAGATGCTGGAGTGGTTTACCATTCCTTCTTATCTTAGAAATGGGGAAATCGAGGCAAACAGGGTTAAGTGACTTCCCCAGGATCATACAGCTAGTGTCTGAGGCCAGATTTGAACTTAAAACTTCCCTGACTCTAGGCCCAGTTCTCTATCCACTGTACTACCTGGCAGCCCTTCTGCATCTGCACCTGCATCTTCTGTATACTACAGTATAGGGATAATTTTTCTTTATCCAAAAAAGTAGGGGTGCTGATAATGATAATTGCAGTAAATACATCACAGGTTATGCGTCTCAAATGAGAAAATGTATGTGAAGATTTAAATAAATGTCAGTTATTATTAACGTCAAGATTGAACATTTGATAAGATCTTGTTCTTTTGTTTTTAATATGAAGTTATTATCATGGCTGTATCTCTGTGAAACTTGGGATGCTGCCTGTCTCAGAGACTTGTATTAGTGCTTACCTGCATTCATTTAACAAATTCAGTTCAATTCAACACATTTTCCCAAATTTTGTGTAAGACACCATATTCAACAATGAAAGCAGGTACAAAGACAGTAGAAATAAAAGGACTAATTTATGGCTGTTGGAATTTGGGGTAAAAGTTGCCATGTTGTTGATAAGTGTTGCCTTCAGTTGGGTGTTTACATAACCTCAGCATTAGCTGCGAGCAGGGGAAATTTTCTCACCCCAACTAAAATATCAAGTATATTTTTGGAAGGTCCAAAGGGAAGCAAAGGTATAACAAAAACAGGTTTTAACTTGGGGTGATGATCGTCTGTACTGACTGGAAGGTGATATGTGTACATAAACATTGGACAAAAGGGAAGGGCTGATAGGGTTATAAGAGAGATCAAAGTTCAATTTCAGGAGGAGGCTGATACCAGTTGTGGGGGAGGTGGTCAAGGAAGGCTATATGGAGGTGCTGTGCTAGAAATCAGGGAAGCTATACTATTAGCATATTTAAAGTTTAAGATATCACTTGTTTCTGAGAGACAGAAGACTCAAAGGAAAAAACGGAGGACAGAGACTTAGGAGGTAAGATTTCAAATCTCAGCCTCTCTTTTCCTTGCTTTCTATGAGTTTGCTTAAATGATCCCATAGACTTTCTATCCTTCAGTTCCTTCACAACAGGGTGTAGTAGAATGACTGCTAAATTGCAGTCAGCAAAGACTAGAGTTTATACTATCTATGTGACTGTGGACTAGTTATTTAATCTGTCTGAGTCTCAATTTTATCATCTGAATAAGATGTGAATGAAACCACTTTCCCTCCTTAGTTCACAAGGTTCTTGGGCAGAAAGACCTTTGTGAAATGCAAAGCAAATGTAAGCTGTGGTTATTTTTACATTTACATTTACTAGTTGTAGTAATTACTTACATTCTACTTGTTGATTTTCTTTCCTTGGGTTGTTGGTCCTTTGTTGTTGTGGTTGGTCCTTTGTTCTCCAATGGGACCAACTGTGTCATGAGGGTAATGTCTTAACTTGCTTGTGAATTGGATTTAATTGAGGCAGAACTGGGCAAGGTCACCAGCTTCACTCTCTCTTCCAGTCATCAAAGTTCAGGAGCAAAATGAAAGTCAAGATGACTGGCTGTGACCCAGGATACAGTAGATGATCTTTGCCTTTCTAAATTAAGGCTTTGGCGCAGGTATCAGTTTGCCTGAGGCAACATCCATCCAGTGACTAAGTGCTAGGTAAGAATTGGGACAAAAACCATCCCAACAGGGCGGCTAGGTGGCACAGTGAGTAAGAGCACACATCCCTGGGAGGACCCAGGACCAGCTCTGGCCTCAGAAAATGAGCACCCACACATAAATAATGACTGGCTGTGTAACCTTGAGCAAGTTACTTAACTCCAATTGCTTAAAAAAAACCCAAAACATCCCAACTAAATTACTAAAAAAATTATCTCACTGAATTAGAAAAAAATAATAACAAAGTTCTTACGGAAGAACAAAAGGTCTGGAAACTTCAAAGAAACTAGGGAAAAAGATGTGAAGGAAGCACATTCAGCAGTATTAGGACTTAAACTACATTATAAGGTGAGAACACTGTTGAAGAGTAAAATGGATACTTTCAATTATTTTGTAAATGGTTGCTATTCAATTATTTTAAAATTTTTCTTATATAAATAAAACCTGTATATCCAAGAATAGAAGAAATATAGAAAATTGGGGGGAAAACTTTCACAGGCAGTCTCTCAGATGGGATGTGATTGGGTTGAAATATTGTTATGGTGTAAGAAATGATGAGCTGGTTAATTAAGAAAAACATGGAAAGGCTTGGACTTATGAAGGAAGATGTTACCACCTCCAGAGATGTAGATGACAGATGGAAATATGTATAGTACAGTCTTACATATGAGTATATATGTGTGTGTGTGTGTGTGTGTATATGTGTGTGTGTGTTTGTAAATATCTATGTATATAAACATATATGCACATAATGTGTATGTGTGTATATATATTATATATATATATAAATAGATATACATACACACACAAACTTAATTGTAACCTTGTTTAGGGCAGGAGTGGGGGGCAGGGGAATAAGGAAGGAAAGGCAGGGAAAAAATAAAGTAAAAAGTGCACAGCAGAGAACAAAAAAACCTAGAAGGAAACAAAGAAAAACCAGGTAGTTTTGAAAATAATGTGGAATAATTATTATATAGGTTGTCTTGAAAAGAAATTTATTGTTTTATATTGAATCCTCTATGTTCTGCTGTGTACAGAGCAATGTTTTTTTTTCTTTTCTCACTTTGTATTTAAGATAAATTTTAAAATTTACCCAAAAAAAATTGAAATGAAAGATAATCTAATTTACCATCACAAAAATATCATTAGAATGTTACTTGGGCATTGTAATGATAAAAGAATTTGAAGATCTTCCCTACCCCTTAATAAGCCTAAATGAGTTTGAGGACCTTCTCTGATTTGTAAATATACTCTGCCCCTAATAGGCTGAATGTGGTCACACGGAGCCTGTGGTGGGAGGAATTTGCTAAAGGGGAGAGCCCACAGGAGAAGTTGCTTAGGGGAAGCTTGTTTTTTCAGGAAGGCACAACTTTTTTATTTTGCAGTCAAGTGAGTCACAGGGTTGTGATGTTCTCCGACCCTGGAGAAGGCTGTATATACTCCCTGAGGTAAGGTTTTGCTTTGGGAAGAGTTGTATGATTTGGCCAGATGAGACTCTGGGAAACTTTGAAAACCCAGGTGTTGGTGTTTCTCTCTCTGGTGACTGTGTAATGGTCAGACAGCTGGAAGCCCTGTCTGTTGGTCTGCTGAATTGTGTAATTTTCTCAGTCTCTATTTTTTGTCTGTTTGTAACTTGCTTGTATTCTCTGAAGTTCAGAGTGCTGACTTTTCCCCCTGAACTAGGTAATGATATATGTTTGATTAAAGTAAGATTGTTAACCCCTTTTTGAGTTGCTTTCCTTTAGAAAAGCAGATCAAAGGACCTGTGCTAACAGCCATCCTGGGTAAGCTAGGGTGCTTACTGCTACAGGTGGCTGTTGAATTTTATATGGAAAAGGAAAGGGAGTATTCTTTCCCCACACTAAATGTGTCTCCCTGAAGGAGATAGGACAGAACAGTCAGGGCATGGCTTCCTAGACCATGAGCCCTGTAAGTATACTGTTGTGTTTTGGGAGCCTTGTTAACCTGGATAAGCTCAATGACAAGAGAATCCACATCCAAACCCTACAGTTTGGATATACGTGAGTTCTCCTTGCCATATTGAGATGATACTTACTGAAAAGGAACAAAGTGTTCCTAAACCAGAATGGGAGGAGGTTGCTCAAAGGAAAAAGATACCCCGAAAGAAACTGAACAAACAAGAGCTTATGGCACGCAAGTAAATATGCCATGAGAGTGCAAATAAAGTGAAATGAAAAAAAGAGAGAGACAGAAGATAAATTCCTGTTGAGGGGATTGTGGAGGGAGAGAATCAAATCAAGTGAGGTTTCATAGAGGTCACGGCATCTGAGCGGAACTTTAAAGGAAAAGAATACATTTTAGTAGGCAGAGATATGGAGGAAATTTGTTCTAGGCAAGGGTTTAAATGCATTGAGTCAGGAGAGATCAGAAGATAGTTTTAAGTCGTTTCAGTCACGTCCAACTCTCCATGACCCCATTTAGGGTTTTCTGGACAAAGGTACTGGATTGGTTTGCCATTTCCTTCTACAGCTCATTTTATAGATGAGGAAATTGAGGTGAATAGGGTTAAGTGACTTTGCCAGGGTCACACAGCTAATAAATGTCTGAGGTCAGATTTGAACTCAGAAACTGAGGCAAACAGGGTTAAGTGACTTGCCCAGGGTCACATAACTAGTAAGAGAATGAGGCCGGATTTGAACTCAGGTCCTTCTAGTTAGCAGTCCTCTTTGGCTGATACATAAAGAAAATGAAGGGAAGTAATTTGATAGGTGTTTAGAAAGGTAGATGGAGTCAAATTTCAGAAGTCTTCCAATTCCAAGCTAAGGAATTTGCATTTTGGCCTATAGGGAATAGGAAATTGCTTAAAGGGGTACAACTTGGTCACACCTGTGCACTTGGAAGATGATAGTGATGTATCTGTGAAGACTGGCTTAGAGAAGATAGACCAGGTTAGAGACTCTCCCAATAGAATAAGTGAAAGATGGTGAAAGACAGTGTGAGTGGAGAAGAGAGAATGACTATGAAAGGTGTTCTGGGTGGAGAGTTGGTGAAACTTGTCAACTGATTGGCTATAGGAAGTAAAAGGAGAAAGGAAGGAAACAAGCATTTATAAAGTACCTACTAAATGCCAAGCACTGTGCTATGTGTCTTCAGCACTTACCATGGTGCCTGGCACATAGTAGGCATTTAATAAATGCCTATTTATTGACTGGACTATATGGGGTGTTTGGGGAGGACTAGCCACCTCTGGTGCTAATGAGGGCTTGCTGAGCCCTTTTTGGGGCTGCTCATCCACCTTTGGTGTCTACCTGGCACTCAACTCTCACCTGTGACTCCAAGAAGCTGTAGTACATGCAGCAGCCATACCCAGCAAAACCAACTGACAGGCTTCAGACCCAAGGGTGAGTTAGGGGGATGTCTACCCCAAGCATGTGAAGATGGTTGGTAGAATGGGTAGGTGAAAACAATTTGTTCTAATATCAATGAAGGTGACTGAAGCAGGCACTATTGAAGAGCTGCTTGGTTAGATGTAGAAGATGCCAAGGTCATCCACTGCATCCTGGGCTATCACCATTCATCCTGACTTTTGTCTTTCCACTGGACTTCAATGACAATGGAAGAGAGAGTGAAGGTGACAATTTTGTGGAATTCTGTCTTGCTTAACTCCAATTTACACACAAGTCAAGACATCATTCATCCTCTTTAAAAACAAAGGACAAACAACAACATTGATTGATTGTTAGTTGATAAGGTGTTTTACAAATATTATCTCATTTGATCCTTACAATAACTTAGGTGGAGCCAAGATGGCAGAGTAAAACCAGGGACTTTCTTGAGCTCTCCCCCAAACCCTTCCAAATACCTGTAAGAAAGACTCTAAATAAATTCTTTTTTTTTTTTTTTAGGGTAATTTGGGTTAAGCAACTTGCCCAAGGTCACACAGTTAGGTTTTTTTGTTTGTGTGTGCATTAAGTGTCTGAGGTCGGATCCAAACTCAGTCCTTCTGACTCCAGGGCCAACGCTCTACTCACTGCACCACCTAGCCGCCCCACTCTAGATAAATTCTATAGCATCAGAACCCACCAAATGACAGAGTGAAACAAATTTCCAGCCCAAGACAACCTGGAAGGTCAACAGGAAAGTCTGTTGCACCAGGCTGGGAGAGGGACACAGTCAAGCTTGGGCTATGCCAGCCACAGTCGGGTTGGAGCAGGACTCGGGAGACTGAATCACTGGCAGCTGTGGCAGTCTCCAGACTTCTCAATAACAGCTCGGGAAGGTGTCCCCATTTTAAAGTTGAAGAAACTGAGGCAGTGTGTTTAAATGATTTGCCTGTGCTTAGGCAGGTAGCAAATGTCTTGAGGCCATATTTTAACTCAGGTCTTCCTGACTCCAGGCCCAGATAACTATCTACTGAGTCACCCAGCTTCCTGAGGAGTTGCTGTTTGTCCTTCAATCTTGAAGAGAACCATGACGTCAGGAAGGTGATGTCATGCCTTGCAAGTGAATTGGATTTAAGGGAGGGCTGTGCAGAGTTACCAACTTCACTTTCTACTCTGGAGCCATCTGGGTTCTGTGGCAAGATATAGATCAGGATGACTAGAGATGGCCCCTAGCTACCTGGGGTAGGGGAGAGTTAAAGATACCTCTGAAATGAAAGGGAGAATGATGGTACCACCAATAGAAATAACAAAGTGGGGAGGAGGGCTGTTTTGTGGAGAAGAGGAGCACTGCATGGGAAGTGGTTTTTTAGGCACTAGCAGGACATCCAGGTGTAAATGTTTAGCAGATGCTAGAAATGTGAGCCGGGAATTTAAGGGAGAGAACAGAGGATCTCAGGGAATTGGAGATGGAGCTTTGTGAGTTATTTGCGTAGAGTTAATCTTGGGAGCAGATGATATCATCAAGGGAGATCTTTGTAGAAAGAAAAAAGGCTGAAGATTCAAGGAGAGAATCTTGGGGGATTACCGCATTTAAGGGGCAAGAAGAGGAACATGAATCAGTTAAGGAGCCAAGAATGATTATTCATACACTGGTGGGAGGGGGACCAGGGCAGAGCAATGTCACTAAAGGTAAAGAAAGAGAAAGTAAGATAAAAGAGGGAAGGAGGGGAGGGCCATCAGTAAGTGTCCAAAACAACAGGAAGGTCCAAGATGGTAAAGACTGAGAAAAGGCCATTGGATCTGGCAATTATGAGGTCCCTGGGGGGAGCCAGATGGGAAAGGGTAGAAAGCATAAGCTGTCACTGCTAGAAGTGTATCAGTAGAGGCGAGAAGAGATATAAGATAAGAGTTTGAAAGGTTGCCAGCTCGAAAGGCGTTTTCTGAAAATGTGGAGAAGGGGGCGCATTTATAGACAACAGGGCACGGGAGGAAAGAGAGCTCTGACATCTGTTTTGGGTGGCAGAATGGAATAGCGGCAAGAATACCGAGTCTGGAGTCAAATGATTTACCAGGCACACGTATGGTCAGTTTGCCGTTCCTTCTGCTAGTGGACAGAAACACTAATTAGACTTATACTTCTCAATGCATGTAATGAAAAATTATTAATCAAGACATGCAAATTGTTGCTCTGTCGTTTTCAGTCATGTCTGACTTCTTGCAACCCCATTTGGGGTTTTCTTGGCAAGGATACTGGAGGGGTTCGCCATTTCCTTCTCCAGCTCATTTTACAGATGAGGAAACTGAGGCAAACAGGGTTAAGTGACTTACCCAGCTAGTAATTGTCTAAGGCCAGATTTGGACTCAAGAAGATGAGTCTTCCTGACTCCAGGTCCAGCAGTCTATCCACTATGCCACCTAGTGGCCCTGAAGACCATCAATACCCTTCCTTAAAAAACAAACCACTAGGTGTGGCTATGTGGAAGTGGCACAGTGAATAGAGCACTGGCCCTGAAGTCAGGAGTTCAAATCTGGCCTCAGACACTTAACACAAAACCAGCTGTAACCCCTATTGCCCTACCTTCCCCCTTCCAAAAAGCAAAATCTAAAAAAACCCAAAAAATCAAAAACAGACCACTAACTTGAATCTTAGAGATCTTGTTAAGTTTTATTCATACCAAACTCAGCAAGGTTCTCTTGCCACTCATCTGGAGGCTGGGTATCTCACTGCCCTCAGATCAACACAGGTTGTTTGTGATTCAAGTGTGGGGGATACAGGAGCCAGTCCTAGTCATGCCATAATAATAGGTTGATGATAGTACTCCAGGTAGGGTTGTTTTGTTTTGTTTTGTTTTAGCTATGGGGTTCCTAAGCTGTTTACCCCACATAATTTGATTGGTAGTTTATTCTCCAATTATAATAAATATATTTATGATAAAGATGTTTATAATATTTTTTATTGGTGGTATGTCTTATCTGAAGGCCCACGTTTTACTATGTCATATTACACACGCACTTGTTTTATTATTGAAAAACAAGTTACTCAGAATAGTTGAAAGCTTAAAGCAAAGTGGAATCAGTTATGCTGTCAACAAACTTCTTTTCCTACTCTCTTTGTTAAGGTTTTTGTTGTTCAGTCTTGTCCAAGTCTTTGTGACCCCATAGACCATACTGTCCATGAGGTTTTCTTGGCAAAGATAGTGAAGTGGTTTGCCATTTCCTTCTCCAGTGGATTAAGGCAAACATATGTTTGCCTAAAAAACTAATTTACCAAGAACAAGGCAAACACTCACACAGAAATCAGAAAAAGCAATGCAAGGACATTTGCAAGTTCTCTCTGAATAACTATGGAATTGATTGTGAGACCTGGGAGACCACCTAGCATGGTGTCCCTGCATCAAAGAAGGGGCTGTCTTCTGTGAGCAAAGCAGAATTGGAGTAGGTCAAAATAAATGGGAGATGAGCAAATTTAGAGATATCACCACTGCAGATACATGTGGACTATTTGAGGTAGAGCCTTCTGAGCTCCTATTGGCCACAATCAGACACACCGTGCATTGACCCAGGGTCATATGTAAGTAATAAGTAAGTAAGTATCTGAGATCAAATTTGAACTCAGGTCTTCCTGAATCCAGGCCCAAAATTCTATCCGTAGAGCCACCTAGCTGCCTCCTTCTTATTTAGGTAACTCCATTGCACTGCAATGGGGTGGGGTGGGATGGGGTGGGGGAGTAGGAAAAGGACTAGAGACAATGGACTTGCCCCCAGGCCATAAAGTGCTTTCCTAGCTTCAGAATTTGTGTGGATAAATAAAATCTATGCCTTTTCCCCCCACCTAATCCAGAGATATTCTTTTTTTTTTTTTTTGAAAGCAGTTGGGGTTAAGTAACTTGCTCAGGGTTACATGGCCAGTCATTATTTATGCGTGGGTGCTCATTTTCTGAGGCCGGATCTGATCTCAGGTCATCCCAACTCTGAGGCCTGCGCTCTTACTCACTGCGCCACCTAGCCGCCCCCAGAGATATTCTTTATTCCTTCCCCTTCCATACATAAGGTGTGCCCCATTTTCACTTAAACAGGGTTAAAGGTTATATGGTTCAGAGATATTGAAATGTAAACAGAAAGCTGAAAAGTAACCATTCCACACCTTAGAAGACAACTCTCCCTTCCTACCAGAGAAGTCTGATTTATTGTGGTGTTAAAAAATAAAATATGTTGATATTATACAATACTATACATGGATGAATAGATGAATGAATGAGCATTTATTAAGAACTTATTACTATGGGCAAAGTATTAGAGATACAATCAAGAAATAAGGTAGGCCTTGATCTAATAGAGCAAACATTTTATTGGGGTTGACAACACACATGGAAGGCTGGTAAAGGTCCTCTCTATTCTGTCTCACCTCTATGATTCTTGTCTATATCCTAATAAATGTGCCACAAGTATTATGAGATCTCCATCTCTCAACTCTGGAAATTTTCACTGACTGTCCTCCATGCCCTTGAATGTTGTCCCTCCTTATCTCTGTCTCCTAGCTTCCTTTAAGTCCCAGCTAAAATCCCAGCTTCAGCAAGATGCCTTTCCTGGTCTTTTGTCCATTGATTATTTCCAGTTTATTCTGTGTTTAGCTTGTTTGGACGTAACTGTGTAGTTGTTGTCTTCCTCTGCTCTCCTTGAGAGCTGGGACTGTGTTTTAGGCTTCTTTGTGTTTCCTGTGCTTAGGACAGTGCCTGACAGACAGTTAATAAATATTTAATGATTGACTGACTCAGATTAAGGAAGGCTAGAAAAGGATTTTTGCAGAAGGTAAAACTTTGGCTGAGATTTGAAGGGAACCAGGGAACCCAGGAGATGGATAAGAGGAAGAACAGATAAGAAATCCATTCTAGGAGCATATGAATTTTGAAGGTATAAGCATTGGATGAGTTCATACTGAAGTTCAGCTATCATTATTTGTATCTTTGATAGGCACTACATTTGGACCATGAATTTGATTAAAAGGCTGAAAGAAGACTGAATTGCATTTGGGAAATTGTTCAGCATTTTCAAGGATCCCAACATCCTCCCTGGTACAAAAATACATCTTTTTAATGCCAGTATTCTACTGGTGACATTAGATGTTTGTGAATCATTTCTAAAGAACTAATACTGTGGTTGAACTAAAGGTTCACATAGAGATGTTCTGTGGTTATAAGTTGATCTTGGCAAAATAACCTGTGCACTAAAAGATATCATCCAGAAGATGTATGATGGGAAAAAGGAGTGGGCTAATCACATAATCAGAATGAGAGGGTTGAGTTGAAATTCACCAAAAGAGGAGAAATTCTAGAGGAAGACCTCTGTTACACTGGGGGTTGTGGTTCAGTTGTATCAGTGGGGTCCAACCATTTGTCACCCCATTTGTAGTTTTGGTTTGCCATTTCCTTCTCCAGCTCATTTTACAGATGAGGAAACCTAGGCAAACAGGGATAAGTGATTTACCCAGGGTCACACAACTAGTAAGTGTCTGAGGCCAGATCTGAACTCAGGAAGACAAATCTTCCTGAGTCTAGGCCTGGTACTCTTATCCATTTTGCCACATGGCTACCCATGCTGGGGGTAGGTGCTCTCTACAGGATTTATGGGAGGACATGGACAAGAATCACAGAAAATGAAAAAACATAGCTATGATGTCACCTTTATCAGTTAATCAGTGCAAATTTACTAAGTAGCTACTATGTGCCAGGCACTGTGCTAAGCTTGGGGGATACAAAAAGAGGCAAAATGGGGCAGCTAGGTGGCACAGTGAATAGAGCACTGGCCCTAGAGTCAGGAGGACTGGAGTTCAAATCTGGCCTCAGACACTTAACACTTACTGACCATGTGACCTTGGGTAAGTCACTTAACCCTGACTGCCCCTCCAAAAAGCAAAAAAAAAAAAAAAAAATTAAAGAATAAAAAGAGGCAAAAGGCAGCCTCTGCTCTCCAAGAGTTCAAGATCTAATGGGGGAGACAGCATGCAAACAGATATGTACAAAGCAAACTATACACAGGATAAATTGGAAGTAATTAAGAGATGGAAGGACTTGCGAAAGGCTGCCTATGGGATAGGGGGTTTTAGTTAAGACTTAATGGAAGGCAGGCAAGCCAGTAGGTGGAAAAGAAGAGGGGGAGCGTTCCAAGTTTAAAGGACAGCCAGAGAGAAGTGTCTTATTTGGGGAACAGCCAGAAGGCCTGTGTCACTGGATCCAAGAGTACATGTCGGGGAGTAAGGTGAGTTAGTAAGAAGACTGAAGAGTAAGAGGGGGCTAGGTTTGGAAGGGCTTTGAATGCCAAGTACAGCATCTTGTATTTGTTCCTGGAGGCAATAAGAAATGCTTGGAATTTATTAAGCAGTGGTGTAGTGGGATTAGAACTGCACTTTAAGAAAATCACTTTAGTGGCTGAATGGAAGATGGATTGGAATGGGGAGAGACTTGAGGTAGGTAGACCCACTAGCAGGCAATTGAAATAGTATATATAGGAGGTAATGAGATTCCCCCAGGTGACACAGTGGATAGAGCACTGGGCTTGGAACCAGAAAGGCTCATCTTTCTGATTGCAAATCTGGCCTTAGACAACTTACTAGATATGGGACCCTGGATGAGTCACTTCACCCTGTCTGCCTCGGTTTCCTCATCTGTTAAAAATGGGCTGGGAAAGGAAATGGCAGATCACTCCGGTATGTCTGCCAAGAAAACCCCAAATGGGATCAGGAAGAGTCGGACACAAGGGAAGCAACTCAACAATAACCACAACAGGAGGTGACGAGAGCCTCTACCAGAGAAGTGGTAGTGCCAGAGAAGAGCAAGGGGCATATTCCAGAGATGTTGCAAATGTTAAATGTCATAGGGAAGGTCGCAAGTAGCTGTGTTTTAGGCATAAAGATAATAAAGTCTGTTTTGGACATACTAATTTTGAATTGTCTACTGAACACAGTCTGAGACGTCTTTGGAAATGTGATATTAGAAGTCAACAGACAGGTAGATTTGAAAATCATCAGCACAGAGACGGTAATTAAATCCACGGAACTCATGAGATCACCAACTTGCCACATGTTGTCTTTCCCCAATGGAACGCGAGCTCCTTTGATCTGAGGACCATCTTACTGTGCAAATATTAAGTGCTTAATGAATGCTCATTCATTCATCCATTTATTGGAAGGAGTACCTTGGTGGGATTGTGTATTTAAGTACCTGGGGCTGGTGAGAGGGAGAAGGGCGGAGGGGGTAGGCGGAGTCTTCTTGCTAGACCTTAGCTAAGGGCCAGACTCTCAGGGACACGCGGAGGCGCCCAGCTGGAGGGAAGATGGCATTCCTCAGCGAGCAGAGCTACAAGGATGCTATAGAGGAATGTCACAGTTACAATGCCCGCCTTCGCGCCGAGCGCCAGGAGCGTCTGCCCTTCCTGGACTCTCAGACTGGACTGGCCCAGAACAACTGTTACATTTGGATGGAAGAGCGGCACCGTGGTCCGGGCCTGGCGCCTGGCCAGTGGTACTCCTATCCTTCCCGGCGTTGGCAGAAGAAACGCCAGGCCCACCTTCTGGAAGACCCCCCGCTGCCCTTGTCCACCAGGCCAGAGCCAGGGGAGACGCTGAAGACGGAAGGACTAATTTCTGAGGCTCGAAGCCCCTCCAGGGCCCCGACGAGCAGTAACCTGGGAAAGCGGGCTGCCCAAGATCCCGGAGCCGCCGGGGATCGCCTGGGCGGCTCCCAGGTTACCAACCGCGGGCCAAAGAAGCAGACCCTGGAGTTCCGGGATGAAGATGAGGACTGCGTGGGTGACCATGAGGAAGAAAAGCCGGGCAAGGGTAAGGGCAAAGCCAAGGCTAAAGGCGGGAGAGGCGGCCGCCATCGAGGGGTAAGCATTTCTACGCGTTTCTATCCTAAGGGGGACAAGCCCTCCGGGGGTGGCAGTAGTATTGAGCCAAATCCCATTTCGGAAGCTACCCAGAGTGTGTGAAAAGTGACAGGAGGACGCCATGGGCCTTCCACTGCAGCCGTCCAGAGGTCTGCAGAATGGCCTTGAGGAGCTGACCCAGCCCAAGCTACTAGATTCCTGGGGTGGGGGTGGGGTGAACCTCTAGATGCGTGAGAAGGCTGGGTAGCCTGAGGAGCTGGAGCCTCCTCAATTTCCTGCCCTTTGTTCATCTCCATACTTTATTTTGCTCCCGGGATTTCTCCTGCTCTCCCTTCCCCCTCTCCAAACCTAAGATTGAATCGGCCTGGGTATTCCGAGCTCATTTCTGCCTGTCTGATCCAGGAGATGGAGCGGCTCTGAGCTCCAAAACGTAGCTATAGAACCCCTATTGATGGAGGCGGCCCAGGCCAGCCATTTCTTCATTTTCTACCAGATTCACTCTTTTGATCTTTCCATAGCCTCCCCTCTACCTTCCCCCACCCTCCTCCCCCAAACTCTGGCACTTCCTGCCACATAGTAGGTCCTTATTAAATGTTTACTGATTGAATGGCAGTAGTGAGGACGGACGAAATGTTGCAAAATCTGCAGCCCGTCTGTGACCATTGTGAAGCTATCATGGGCACTCTCCCAGCCCTTCCTTGTGGGAGAGAATGAAGGAAGCTGGAGTTGCCATTCGGGTCTGGACTGGTTGGAGGAGAAGGCTTCTGTATGTCAGAAGCCCACTCAGTCCTCTTCAAGCCTACCCCCCCTCGTTCTCCACCCACTCCCCAAATGCACTAGGCTCTGTCTTTCTCTTGTTTTCGAGTTTCTCCTCTTTGCAGCCTTGGGGAGGCTTGTGTCATATTGTTCGGGGCAGCTGGCCACTCTGATCCTGTGGACGGTCTAGCCCCAAACCTTCCTGAAAGTGGGTGAAGCCTACTGCCCCTGGCTTTTTGCTCTCCATAAAGTACATTCACTCTGCCTGCTTCTTAGAGGGTTGAGCTGTGCCCTCAATGCTGGAGCTGGTGTGCAGCTTTCTTTTTTCCCAAGTCCGTTCATTCTCTACCTTTAGGGTTTACCTTTCTTTCATAGAGGAACCAGGCAAAGGAATATTTTCTAAGGGTATCTGAGAGGGGCTGAGTGGCTGGAGAAGCCTGGAGATCTCTCTGGTTCCTCTCTTTCCTCTCTTCTTTCCCACCTTCCCTTCCCAGCCCTTCAGGGAGGGTCTCCACAGCTCTCTCTGCCCCCTGCAAGTCTGACATGATGCTCTCATTTACCCTGGTAATTTGCTGCTAGCTATAGCCTGACTTCTTTCTCTGATGGTTTGTACATCCATTCTCTTTTCTCAATTCTCCTTTTCTTTGCTTTTTTGTTTTGTTTTGTAGGGAAAAAGGTCATCCAAGAAGAGTGGGCTTTGAACAGAGATGCCAGATAACGATCCTGTTTTTAACTCTCCTCAAAACTAATCTCCAAAATCCTCACTATGTTCTTCATCTTCCTGACCTAGACGTTCAGCCCTAAACTGAATTAGAATCCAGTAGGCCCCAGTTGGATGCTTCTAAGTTCCTGGGACACAGATGAGTCACTCAGACATCCCTCCTATCTTCAGACACTTGCTAGCAGCTGGTAAAAGCTCAATGCTTCTGATTCCTCAGGCTTCTGCCAGCTGAGACTGGCAGTGTAGAGGAGTGGGGCATGGAAGCAGAACACGACAGTGCTCTATGAGTAACCCTTCCTGCTTGACCGGAAGAGAGGACTTCTCATACTGTTGCATCAGAGTCAAGGTGTCTTTTTTAAGTTCTTGTATTGCAGACATTAGTACAATAAATATTTTATATGAAAAAAAAAAGAATCCTGTCTTCTTCAGATATGGGAATTCAAATCCTATTGCTGACAGAGAAGGTGAAAGTTTAGCATAGTACCACCATTGTACTAGACATTCCTCCATTACATGTGGCATTCCATCTCTTACCTCTGGTTTTGCAGTCTGCCTCCAGCTCTACTTATTAGGATCTGTAGTGTCCCTGAAAGCTCAGCTCAAATGTTTCCCAGCTTATCCTGATCTCCCTTGCTAGTGCCCCCCCACCCCATGACTCTATATTGATTTTGTGGCTAGTTTGTGTATACTTATTTGAGTACTCTTGTCTCCTTATTAAAAGTAAACTCCTTTGGAATACTATTGTGCTCCAGAAATGGTTCCAGAAAAAACTTGGGAAGATATGAACTGATGAAAAGTGAACAGAGCCTGGAGGATATTGTGCACAGCAATAGCAGTATTGTAAAGAGAATCTACTGAAAAACAAGGAATGCAAATTCCTTGAGATTAGGGGCATTTTTGTCAACTTGTCCCCAGTGCTTAAGTGCTTGCTGACTGATTCCATTAGACTTATGTCTAATTGCATTAGACTTATGCTCCTTTGAAAGTCCTAATGGTGGGAGGGAAGGGCATGAGAAGACAGTGTTTGAGAGTTATCTCCTCCAATAATGCTTAGGTAGAATCCGTCTTGAAACCTCCAAGACAGCCTCTGATGTTATCTAATTTCTGCAGAATGCGTTTGCTGAACTATCCCTCCGCAAAGAATTCAGGGGAAGTCCTAGATTATGTTCCTTGGCTGATGGCTGCTTCAGGGGAATTTTCTCCTTTTTCTGGATGTCCTTGTCCCAGAGGAACTGCTGACCCCAGAAGGAAATGAATTCCAGTTATGATGCTGATTTCTCTCTTCCCTTCTATTTATAATGCCAGGCCTCATTACTCAATGGACAGGGAAGATAGAAGAGGTCTTTGAGCTGCTATCTGTTACTCAGCCAGATGTGTTCATGAAGATTGGTTTAGGTTCCATTGGAACCACAGATAACAGCCTTAAGACTGGTGTGATTAAGATCAAGAAACCTGAAAGATGTCCCCTGAGAGGAGCCCCGCCAGTGGGGGCCTTTTTATGCTAGTGTTGGTTCTCATTTACCTGTGCTCCTGCAAACCCCAAGAGGCCCGTTAGCAGATGTGTCTGGTGGTTCTCATTGTGAATCCCTGGTTGTATGCACCATTGGAGCCCTCTTGTTCTTGAAATACCTGGAAACTGGCCTTCGGGGTTTAGAGATGACAACCTTTAGGTTTTGGCGGACACTTGGACTTCCTTAAACTTGTGGGCCCAGGAGGGGCTAAACTTCTATTTGCAGATGGACCCTGATCCACATGGTTATGCTTTACTGCTAAAAATTGTGAATGATCTTTAAATAAAAATCTGAGATACTACAGTTTTAACTCTCAGATAGTAAAAAAAACCCAAACACTTACTAAGTACCTCCTCAGGGCAGCTAGGTGGTGCTGGGCCTGGAGTCAGGAAGACTCATCTTCCGGAGTTCAAATCTGGCCTCAGACATTTCCTAACTATATGACACTGGGCAAGTCACTTAACCCTGTACACCTCAGTTTCCTCATCTGTAAAATGAGTTGGAGAAAGATATGGCCAACCACTCCAGTGTCTTTGCCAAGAAAACCCCAAATGGAGTCATGGAGATTGAGATGACTGAAAAATGACTTAATGAAAACAAAAGAAAAAGCTGACAGACATTGTCCTGAATACTTTACAAATACCTCATTTGATCTTCACAATAATACTGGAAGATAAATTATGATCGTCATTTTACAGTTGAAGAAACTGAGGTAGACAGGTTAAATGACTTGCCCAGGGTCAAATAGCTAGTAAGGGTCAGGCTTAATTTGAACTCATATCTTCCTGATTTTAGGTCCATGCCACTTGGATATCCCCTAGTTAGACCCTATTTGACCTTGAGCAAATTACTTAACTATTTTGTACTTAGTTTCCTCGATTGAAAAGAGTTGGATTAGATGACCTCTAAAGTCCCTGCTAGTCCCAAATCTATGTCTGAATGACCACAGCATAATTCAGAGATATATTTGAATCTGGCATCAGAAGACCTGTGTTCAAATCCTACCTCTGGCATTACCTTTGTAAATTTCTCAAGCCTCCATTCACTTATCTATAAAATGAAAGGATTGGAGTAAATGGCCTTTAAAATTCTAATTCTAGTTCTATGGTCAAGTGAAAGAACTCTTTAAGGGCAAGGACCATATGTTAACCTGTCCTACAGTGTTTTGTTGTTCAGTCATTCAGTAGTGTCTGACTCTGTGTCTCCACGGACCATAGCATGCCAGGCCCTTCTGTCCTCTATGTCCTGAAGTCTGTCGGAGTTTACATTTATTGTTTCCATGACACTATCAATCTCACCCTCTGTCTCCCCTTTTCTTTTTTCCTTCAATTTTTCTCAACATTAGGGTTTTTTTTCCAATGAGTCCTGTCTTCTCATTATGCAGCCAAAGTATTTAAGCTGTAGTGTTTGACCTTCCAATGAATAGCCTCAATGAATTTCTTTTAGTGTTGGACTGATTTGATCTCCTTGTCCAAGGGATTCTCAAAAGGCCTCTCTGGCACTGCAGTTTGAAAGTGGTGCTCAGCTTTCCTTATAGTTCAATTCTCATAGCCATCTATTACTACTGGAAAAACCATAGCTTTGATTTTGTGGCAAGGTGATGCCACTGCTTTGTGGCATGCTGTCCAGATTTGTCATGGTTTTCCTTCCAAGGGGCTAACATCTAGAACAATATTGGTTATGTATTACTGAGGAGGCAGAGTGGCACATAGGGAAATATCCTTGTGTGACCTTGTATGACCTTAGGCAAGTCAAAACCTCTTTGGGCCTCATTTTTCTCATCCTTATAATGAGGGGGTTGGACTAAATGATCTCTAGAGTCCCCTTTACCTTGGAACTTTATATAGTAAGCATTCTGTGAATAATGGTTGATTAAAGGTTCATTCCTTACATTTTCCAGTGTCTAAATGTACTTGTTCTTTGGTTGGTAGTGAAGAGGTTACCCACTAAAAGGGTTAGGGTTGCTCTGGAGACCTCAAAATACCAACACGCCTTGTCCTGCCAAATGAATTTGACTCAAGTCTTCACTCAGCCAAAAAAAAGTAAAGTTTATTAAAAGTTTGCTTGTATTAGACACAGAGTAAGTCTGTGCTAGGTCATTCTATGGCGCTCTCACAAACATGAAGACAGGATGGGGTCTTATATACAGAAGGCTGTGGGAGAAATCTAAGGGTGATGGAGTTTGGGGAGGGTCTTCAGGAGTTAACGAGGTCAATGAGTGATTAAGGGTGGGAAGTCAATGAAGGCCACCTGGAGACCACATGGTAGGCTAGTCCAGTTTGGGAGATGAACAATGGAGGGGTAGGCTACTAACTAGGCTACTAGAATTAGTAGTTAGTAACTAGGCTAGTAACTAAGGCTTATTATTGCCTCATGCAAATGTCTCATCAAATGGGATGATTTAATCAAGAGTCCAAGGGAGGTTTCCAGAGCCTGTACCTCAAGGACTCAAGGAGAGCTCCAGGGGTCCCATACCTCATCAGTAGGTTACATTCTATTCTATATATTTCATTATGCTCTGGTTTATTAATCTTATCAAGTTTATAACCCAGAAAGTTCTTATTGTCAGTTCAATTAAATAAAAATTTATTAGCTACCTAAAACACACCTATGTGCTAGGCACTATATTTGATGCTGAGGATGCAGAGCTTTGAGACAGGAGGCAAGTTCCATTTGGATGAAATGTGTATGCAGATACGACAAATACAGATTCAGTTTGATTTAATTCAACAAACATGGGTTAACCACCTAGTATGTGCCAGAGCACTGTGCTAAGCAGCTGGGGTTGCTAAAAGAGAAAAGTCTTGCTCTCAGGGAGCAAGACTTATCATTACAATCTAATGATAAGTACAAAAAGGTAATTTAAGAGGGAAAGAGAATATTAAAAAACTAGGAAGACCCAGGGGAGGCAGCCAGCTTTGTTTTCATAAACTCTACCTTCCAACCAAGCTAGACTCCTAGGCATCCCCAAACTGGAAATTACACTACTCACAAACTAGCCTCTATCCTGAGGATGGGCTCCTTCCTCCCTGCCTTTCATAGTCTTTGTCTTCCTTCAAGGTTCAGCTCATCTTCTTTCGGAAGACTTTCCTGATCTTCTCTCTATTTTTCAGTGTACTTTTTTTTCAATGTACTATGCTTAAATGGAAGCATGATGTAGTGGAATTATTGAATAGGGCTCTGGGTTTGGAGTCAAGAGGTACTCCTGCCTCTGATACAGTATGATCCTGAGTAAGTCATCTATTTTGGGGGAGGGGGCAATTGGGGCTAAGTGATTTTCCTAAGGTCACACAGCTACTAAGATTCTGAGGGAGGATTTGAACTCAGGTCCTCCTGACTCCAGGGCCAGTGCTCTTATTGATGGAGCTACCTAGCTGCTCGATGAGCATGTCATTTAACCTCTCTTTCTGTTAACTCCTTCGGATTTATCTTGCAAGTCCGTGGGCTCCATATTTTCTAAATCATGCATCCTCATCTGTAAAAAATATTTGGAGGCACATGCCCCCTCTACATACACATGTACATGTGTGTATACACATATGTTTATGTGTGTATATGTATATATATATTTTTTATATTTTATATATTACATAAATATTCTACTTAACTTATAATTAGGTTGTGATGCAGTAGTAAAAGTCCTTGGCTGGGAGTCTAGAAGACATGAATCCAAATCTGGCCTCTGACACTTATTGCTTTATGATAGTAGACTAGTTATTTAACTTCTGTCTTCCTCCGTTTCTTTATCTGTAAAATGGGGATAATGATAGCCCCTACCTCCCAGGGTTGCTATGAGGATCTCATGAGATAATAGTTGTAAAAGTGTTTAGCACAGTGCCTGGCATATAATAAGCACTAAATAAATGATTATTGTTGTTGGTATTGTTATATCCAGGCCTAGGATATTGAAGAACCTTCTAGAAGAGAGCTATAATCTCTCAGGGCATTTTTCATGGTCATTCAAAAGGGTTTGGACTGCCTATCCACATAGGAAAGACAAAGTGGATGAAAATTGTCTTTTGCCCATATTTCAACATGCATTTGGATGGACACTGTATAGTATTTCAGTAGCATGCATGTCTAGGGCAGAAAGTACAAATGGATGATGAACTGGGCCCAGAATTAAAAAGGACAGAAGACTAAATTGCTTTCAGAAAATTGAAAAACTCTTTTAATGACCCCCAAAGCTGTCCATGAAAGGATTGACTTATCTTTTCAGTACTAACATTTTGAGAGTTTTGCTATATGACTGTAAGATAGGGAATACCATAACTTCTGATGAACTCAAAATGAATGGGGAAGGAGTAATCAATTGGAGGGGAAAAGAGGTTAAATTTAGGATTATCAACCCCTCCCCCTTGAGGTGGAGACATTTTCAGTTATGCCTTTGTATCCCTAGGGCCTTACACAAAGTTTGTTGGATTGATTTGGAGATTTGTCTTGAAGCAAGATAAAGATTCTAAAAGATAGCTGAACTGGTGGCAATAATTAAACCCAAGAGAAGCAATGATGAGGTTACCCAGAAAGACCATATAAAAGGGACCACAGGACTCAGGATGGAGCTTTGGGCGACACGCAGGGTTAGGAGATAGTCTGAATCCTTAGCTTTATAATTATCCACTCAATTAAAATTACTGACCAGCATTTGTGGAAAAAATTCTTCCCCCCAAATTCCTTAAAAATAACTTGGAAATCTTTTCCATAATGTCCTTCCTAAAGTTAATTTGTATACAAAGGAATTCCCATCTTCATAAAGCTTTGACTACTCTAGACCAGTGGTATCACACTCAAATTGAAATGAGGTCTACTAAACTCTACATAAGGATCCCCATAGGCTGTATTTCAGCTTAGAAAACCGTGTTTATTTCTTTTTTTATAAATATTTTGGGGTTGGTTTTTTTTTCCAGTTGTGTCTAACTCTTCATGACCTCATTTGGGGTTTTCTTGGCAACGAAAACATGTTATTTCCTTCTCCAGCTCATTTTACAGATGAGGAAACTTAGACAAACAGGATTAAGTGACATACCCAGGGTCACTCAGTCCAGATTTGCACTCAGGTAAATGTGATTAGTCTTCCTGACTCCAGAACTGGTGCTCTCACCACTGTACCACCCAGCTGCCCCATAGTTTGGATTTTTGTAAATTTTTAAATTCATTTTAAACTTAAAATGCAAAACAAGAAAAGAAAAAGAGAGTATTTCCATGTACACAGCAGAACACGGGACGATTCAATGCAAAGCAATAAATTTCCATTTCAAGAAAACCAAATAATCAATACCACGCATTGTTTTCAAAGCTGCCCAGCTTCTCTTTGCTTCCTTCTAGGTTTTCTTCTGTTCTCTGCCGAGCACATTTTACTTTATGTTTTTTCTCCCTTCCTCCCCCGTTCATCCCAAAGAAGGCTACAATTAAATGCAGACATCTATCGACATACACATATATACACACATACACTCATACACATGTATATGTAAAACCTTGTCATCTGTTTCTCTGAAGGTGGATAGCACCTTCCTTCATATGTCCAAGTCTTTCCACGTTTTGCTAAATCAGCCAGCTCATTTCCTGTACCGAAGCAGCGTTCCAACACAGGCACATCCTGTCTGAGAGATTGTCTTTTTTTTTTGGAGTGGGGAAGGCAGGCAATTGGGATTAAGTGACTTGCCCAAGGTCACACAGCCAGCAAGTTTAAGCGTCTGAGGTCTGAGGTCTGAGGTTTGAACTCAGGTCCTCCTGAGTCCAGGGTCAGTGCTCTATTCACTGGGCCACCTAGCTGCTTGAGAGATTGTCTATGAAAGTTCACCCCACTCCCCACCCCCACTTTTCTGCATTCTTTCTATTCTTGGCTACATTTGTTTTATTATACAAGAAAATTTTAATTTAAAATAATTGAAATTATCCATTTTACATTTCAACTGTGCTCTCACCTTACAATATAAGGTCTGATACTGCTGAATCTGTTTCCTTTATATCTTTTCCCCCTAGTTTCTTTTAAATTCCTGGCCTTTTGTTCTTCCAAATTCATCTTCTTATTATTTTCCACAACTCAGTAAAATAATTTTTTAATAATTTAATTGAGATGACATTGAACAAATAGATTAGTTATGTAAAATTGTCATTTTTTTTCATGTTAGCGTTACCCATAAAAAATAAAAATTATTCCAATTATTTAAATCTGACTTTATTTGTTAAAGTGTTTTATGTTCATGTTAGTGTAGTTCCTGTGTCCATTTTGGCAGGCATATTCTCAGGTATTCTATACTATCTAGTTACTTTATTTTTTATTTTTATTTTTTTGCTTTTTGGAGGGCAATTGGGGTTAAGTAACTGGCCCAAGGTTACACAGCTAGGTTTTTGTTTGTGTGCATTATGTGTCTGAGGCCGGATCCGAACTCAGGTCCTTTTGACTCCAGGGCCGACACTCTACTCACTGTGCCACCTAGCTGCCCCTATCTAGTTACTTTAAATGATCTAAGAAAATGTTGAATAACATTGGTGACACATTGTATAGTTTCCCTATTTTTCTTTTTTTAATTAAATCTATTTTAGCTATAACTTTGCAATCATTATTACTACCCCTGCTTTTTTTCTTTACATAATAAATTCTACTTTATTTTATCTTTGTAAATCTCATTTTCATTGTGTTTCCTGAAAGCAACGTGTTGTTGAATTCAGATTTTTGATCTGCTATCCATTTCCGTTTTATGGGTAAATTCATTCCATTCACATTCTAGGAACTGTAGTTTTAAATCTGCTTCAGGCCCCACTTGGGAGTGTTTTGGGCCATATGTGACTGCTGGGCTGAGTGTTTGACTCCTTTGCACTAAAGCATATTCATTTCTCCCTTTTATGCACTTCTATAGTATGTATAAGTATTCATCATGGCACTTAAACATAAGGTCCTTTCCAGTTCCAGGGTTATGATCCTAAGACAGCGCTAAAAAAAAGATTAAACTCAGACAATTCACTTTCTCCAAACAGCCTTGGAACTAGAGGTGATTTTGGAGAGGATTTAGCACAAATTCATATTCTACAGGTGAAGGAACTGAAATAGGGAGGCTGAGTTATTTACATAACAGGTCATATAACCAGCAAGTTATTGTACCAGGATAAGAGCCTGGGTCTTCCAATCCCCAGGCTAGTGCTCTTTCTGCAAGTCCCCTGGTATGCAGGATATAGAACTCATGAGATACACACAGGCATATTGAATATAAACACAAATATGCTCTTTTTTCTTTTTTTTCTTTTTGGAGGGGGGAAGGCAGGGCAGTTGGAGTCAAGTGACTTGCCAAAGGTCACACGGCTACTTTTGTGTTAAGTGTCCAAGGCTGGATTTAAATTCAGGTCTTCCTGACTTCCAGGGCCAGCGCTCTATTCACCGCACCACTAGCCACCCCCACAAATATACTCTTTCAGAAAGCTGGTGTCCTTATACAACACATGAGAAGGAATAATAATCCTTTTAAACTTTTTAATCATGGGTCATTCCTGGTAAGAGGTTAGTTGGTCACAACCCACTTTGGGATTTGTTGGTTAGTTAAGTTGTTTCAGTCATATCTGACTCTTCATGACCCTATTTTGGGGTTTTTTTTTGGCAGAGAGATCAGAGTTGCTTGCCATTTCCTTTTCCAGCTCATTTTACAGATGAAGAAACTGAGGGAAACAGGGTGAAGTGACTTTCCCAGGGTCACACAGCTAGTAAGTATCTGAGGTCAGATTTGAACTCATGAAGATGAGTCTTCCTGATTCCAAACCCAGTGGTCTATCTACTGTGCCACTATAATTCTACCCAGTTTTAGGAGAAATTAGGAAATTAGTCTTCTGATAGGGTAGGGTGGAGGTTTTCATGCACAGGGATGGCAGGAGTTTTCAAACTCTCAAGAAGGAAAAGGTGGTGGTCATCTCATGGCAGCAGCTAAAGTGGTTAGCAGCTAGTGTCTGCTACTTTTTCAGTTCCTTTTGTTAAGAACATAAGAGATGACTTATATCCATATAGATGAGCTGGGAGGTATGCATATGTGACTGTGTTTTATTGAGGACTGCTGAAAGAAACAAGCCACTTGAGAAGAATGGTTGTCCCCTACCTAGCCCCAGTCTTCCTTCTCTTTGTGTTTTTCTTAAATTAATTCTGTTAAAGAATACATATGTATATTCATCACATTTTCTTATTTTTTTCTTTTTTTTAATGGAGTAAGGGATGAAAGGGAGAGAAAGCAAATAGATTTCTGTTAAAATATTTTTTAAAATAAAGGGTTAAAGGGGTACTATAGATGTGAAATGTTACATGAATTTGTAGATGAAGTAACAGTATTATTAATGTAGTAATGCAATTGACTGTTTTACTTTGTTATAAGACCTTTCATATTGGGAGTAATCTATAAATGTTTGTAATATAAAAACAAAACATCAGTAAGACTGAAAAAGGAAGGAAAACATTTGCCAGATTTAATATTATTTCTCATAAACATCTATGGCTTAAGTCTGTCTTTATATTGCCAGATCTCCCTTTGTTTTGGGTCATGAGGGTGCAATGGGAGCCACACGGGAGAGCACAGGGCTGGGAACCCAACCTCCAGCCTATTTTTAGACAACTGTGCTCTCTTAGTGGATGCATAAACACAAGCTATTTCATTATTACTTTGCTAAGTGCAGACTTGGTCAGCTAGGTGGCTTAGTGGACAAAGTACCCAATCTAGAGTCAGACAGACTCATCTTCTTGAGTTCAAATTCAGTCTCAGACACTTCCTAGCTATGTGACCCTGGGCAAGTCACTTAACCCTCTTTGCCTCAGTTTCCTCATCTGTAAAATGAGCTGGAGAAGGAAATGGCAAACCACTCCATTATCTTTGCCAAGAAAACTCCAAATGGGGTCACAAAGAGTTGACTGAAACATGGCTGAAACAACAACAAAGTGCAGACTTATAAATGCAGGCCCTATTTTATAAATCTGCCCCCTAGGCATGAGCCAAGGTTACATCTTCAAAAGTAAAGCACAGAGTTAGAGCATAGATACAGCCTAAGTTAAATATAGAGAAATTCAATGAAGAATCTTCCTAAGGAAGATGATGAGGGTGATGGTGCTGCTGCTAATGCTGCCAATGGAAAGGCAGTGCATTGCAGTGGCTAGAGAGCTGGTATCAGAGTCAGGAATCTTGCCTAGCTATGTGACCCTTGGGCAAGTCACTTGACCCCTGTTTTGACTCAGTTTTTCTCATCTGTATAATGGGGAAAATAATAGCACTTACCTCTTACCTCAAAGGGATGTGTGAGCATCAAATGATTGTAAAACAGTTAACCCACTAAATAAATGTTAGCTATTACTATGGATACAGACTTTGACAAGTGTTATAGGTTTAATTTTGATAAAAGGTTTAGCAGTGACATTGTGTGAGATGTTTTACATGTCCGTTACTTGATCTGCATAGAGCATACCTAACACTAACTCTGCCATGAGGAACTAGATGACTAATCAATGCTTTTTTGATGATCATGATCTTAGCTGGGTGCTCTAATTTGCTCCATGTCTCAGGCTGAAGTTTCAACTACCTCCTTCACAGACACTCAGTCACATCTATAGGTGGATTGGGTGGAATTCTTGACTTGGGGATTTCTAAGTCTCTGGCATAGGGAGCAGAGATGTGGGGGTGCCTGAATATTTTGGGTGACTAGTGGTCCCTTCAAATCGTGGTCTATTAAGGTTATCCTCTGACATATGAGACATCATCCATTCTAAAGATTCACATCCTGTGCCATGTGCCTCAAAGAGAACACCCAAGTCTATTTCCAGAGACAAATGGGACAGTTGATTCAGCCACATGTTTGGTGCTTCAAAGAGCCCCCACTTTCCTCCTGAGCTAGCATGGTGAGATCTTCCACCCCTTGGAGAGTTCATCATCCGTATCTTCAGCTCCTGAGTGTTAGCAGCCCCTTCCATTTTCAAGAATTGGCCATATATTTTTTCTCCTCATTCTTCCCGTTCCCCAAGTAGGAAGAATCCATGTTTGGCCACTAGCTCACCAAAGAAAACAGGTTGGGACTTGGTCATGATGGCTTTGAAAGATTGTCAACGCCTGATTTATTTCATATCTTTCTGATGTTTTTCTCCATCTACATGTAGACTATTGTTGTTCAGCCATTTTTCAGTCATGTCCAACTAGTTGTGATCTGATTTGGGGTGTTCTTGGCAAAGATACTAGAGTGATCTGTCATTTCCTTCCCTAGCTTAATCTATAGATAAGAAAATGGAGGCAAACAGGGCTAAGTGATTTGCCCTGAGTCACATAGCTAGTAGTCTGAGACCAGATTTGAACTCAGGAAGATGAGTCTCCCTAATTCCCACTCTATCTATCCATTGTGCCACCTAACTACCCTTATGTATAGACTGTTTTTATTTAGGTTAGCTGTGTGACCAGGGTAAGTCATATAACCTTTACTGAACCTCACTTTCCTCATCTATAAAATGAAGGTATTGGATTCCATGACCTCTCTTCTCTTCTAGTTCTTAATCTATGAACCTATGATCATGAGACAAACACCACACATCTCACATGCTTAGTATTTATGTACTGGGCATTGACAGAGGACTCTGGATTTTACATTTTGGGGTCGTTATTCAGAGACCATAGTATGGTGGGCAGTTAAGTGGCTATACTGAATAGAGAACTGGACCTGGAGTCATGAAAAACCCTAGTTCAAATACTACCTCAAAGTGTCCTAGAGTTAGCTTCTCAAGAAATTGGATTCTTAAATTTTCAGTGCAAGTGCCAATACCTCAGAAATCAGCAACCCTTACAAATGTGACCTTGGTTTACGGTTTTGTTGATTGCTTAGACTTAGGAAAGTGAAGGAGAAAAACATTAATAATGCAGATTAAACTTAAAAGTGTACAATTCCTCCCGCCTCCCCCAAGGCAGTTGTTAAACATTCAGCAACTATTTACTACTCAGGTGACTCTGAGCAAGGCACTTAAATTCCCTGCACCTCAGTTTACCAATATGTAAAGTGAGGATAAAATAGGTTAGCTGTGGGACCTCATAGTGATGATCAAATGAGATTAAATGTGTAGAATACTTTGCAAACCCTAGCATGTCATATAAATGCTAGCTGTTGTTATTTGTTGTTGTTATTATTACTGATCTTACTTCAAAGTCAGAAAGACACATTCCGTTTGCCCAGCACAGTCATGTCAGATGCAAAGACACTGGAGCCAGGAAATGGGCTGGATTGCATTTTGGCCAATGCACTGAGCTTTCAACAGCTTCAAGCTATTCTCTGCTGTACAAACCCATCTTTTCATAAAAATAACTAACATTTACAGTGTGTTTCAAAGTTTGCAAAGTGCTTTAAAAATATTGTCTCATTTGATCCCTTCCCTCAACAACTGTGTGAGAAGGGCACTATGATTCTCCCATTTTATAGATGAAGAAACTGAGGCTAGTTGTGACTGAACCAGAGTCACACAGCTAGTAACTATTTAGGTACAGATTCTACTTCAGGTCTTCCTGACACTAAGTCCAGTGCTCTATTCCATTATCCACCAGTATTGTCCCATATCATAGTGGAGAGAGAGCTGGCCTGGGAGTAAGGAAAGATTTGTTGTTTTCCATTTGATAATTGGTAAGTCACAACTGTTTAGGCCTCCAGACCCAATTTATGATTGGGGTCCTTAATCTGAGGCCCATAGTTAGATTTCAGTTCTCTTTATTTAAATGTCAAAAAATAAACTACATTGTTACTTTCATTAACCTCTTTTTAAAGATATGTTTCTTACTTTTAGGAAAATCACTTTATTTTTTTATTACTTATTTTTTTTGGAGCTGGGAAGACAAGGTAATTGGGCTTAAGTGATTTGCCCACTTGACACAGCTAGTAAGTGTGTCAAGTGTCTGAGGGCAGACTTGAACTCAGGTCCTCCTGACTCCAGGGCTGGTGCTCTATTCACTACACCACCTTGCTGCCCCTTATTGCTTTCTTTTAAGGTTTGCTAAGTGCTTTATTATCTGTTTTGATGCTCATAGCAACCCTATGAGGTAAGTATTATTATTATCCCCATCTAAAAATTATATTTCAGACTATTTTTCTTTTTTTTACAATTCATTTTAAAATTTTGACTTGCAGAATTCTTTTCCTCTCTCCAGCCTCTTTGCCCACCACTGACAAAGCAAGCAATATGATACCCATCATACATGACTTTCATTAACCTCTAACTGAAATGTAGCATTTTCTTTAATCATCAACATAGGTCACAAGCCAGTATTATTAAGTTTCACCAGACTGCCAGAGGGGTTCATGATACAAGAAAGGTCCCACTGCTTTAAGATTATAAACTATAGACAAATGGCCCATAGTGAAAAGAGTTTCCATACCAAAGAATCCCCCAATAATGATAAAATCACATTTAGACCTAAGAGAAAAGGGGAAAAAAGAAAAGAAAAAGAAAGTTTCCTAAAGATGTAGGCTGGAAATATTGGACAACCATGATCTCAGGAGAATGAGAGTTTGAGGTGACCAGGTCACCCTAATGGCAACGGAAAGGGACAAGGTGGGTGTAAGTAGGTATTTAGAGTTCTAGCCCAGCTGGATCAATAGGAACACCTGTGAAATTTGTTTCCCAGAGGCTCGAGGTCCATTATCCCAGTGGATGACCAGGGCCTCCTGCACACTACCCAGAGTCCCATCAATGATGGAATCCTGGGCCTGATAGTCCTTGCTTAGCCTGCTTACCCTTCCCTGTCCCTGTCACAGGCTTCTGAAGAAAGTGCCCTTTCAGGTGTCTGTTTCCCTATTTATGAAAGGTTTGGGAAAGTTTGAGAAAAATCCCCTTTAACTATTTAAAATCATTTAGGACATGAAATAATGGGCTTTTTTCCATTTTAAAGACAAAGCGGCTAGGGGATTTTTATTATTTTAGCTCAAGTAACTACCAACTTATACCTAACCCAGACTTCAAAGTTGGTTCATCCTGCTGGTAAGTTTCTATTGGGCTGTCAGATAGGGCTTGGAAAAAAAGTGTGAATTTAGAATGAACAAATAGTTAATGCCAAAAAACCCAACTGGAGCATCTGTGAACTCCTTGAAGATTAGGGACTGTTTGGTTTTTGTCTTTATAATCTTAACAACCAGTCTAGTGCCTTGCACATAGTAGGGGCTCAGTGAATGAGAGAATAAATAGGAAGATGGGCACCTAATAATTCCAGGCCCAGGCTAGGCATCCCTGAAGGGAAGTGTGGGTAGCATCTGATTTTGAAAACCACTCCACGGCTTTCTTTTTGGCTGACTGAACTCAGTACTGAGGGGAGACCTCTTAAGTGCATGTAACTTTCGAAGGGATCATTTTCTTTAACGTTCTTCCCTTCTTTTTAATCTTTTTAATAAGAATACCAAGAAAACAAACTGTTAAGGAATCACAAGTAAAACCCTCTAGGAAAGTAAAACTAACACTCAAATTTAAAAGCAAAGTGGTCACAAAATGAAGAAGTCAACGCTGAGTCACCTTACATCTCAGAGAGAGAGAGATGTGGAAGAGAGAAAGGATGGTTTAGCAGACTCTTCCCTTGACTCATGGCTTATTTCCCTTCTCTGGGCCTCATTTCTATGCAAGTAACAAACTGACAGCAGACCATCCTATGTCTTTCGTATTTGGATGAAGCCAGTGTCATCTCGGAGAGGTGGAAATCTTAGGACTGTGTAGGTTACAGCACTTTATACTCTGGTCACTGAGTAGTCACAGTGTTAGGGTGACCTCACGTTCGTAAGGTCAAAGTCATGGATTGAATCTTTCTCTATGGGCCAGTTAGCTAATTCCATCGTCCTAGGCTATGACACTGACCTTCAACCAATCTAACTATAAATATCACTGATGGTGATGTAGGACCAGGCAAGAAGGAGAAATTCATCCATCATCCCTGCTTGGGGAAAAAAAAATCATTCAAAAAGCAAATGCCCTTGGCAGGCCTTGATATCATCTCCATGCAAGCAAGAAGGCATGTCCGTGAGGCAGAGACTTCCTGGTAAGTTCCTGGAAGTGCCATGATCGGAACTGGTGCTAATGAGTGATGAATCCAGGGTTAGCTGAGTGCAGAGGTGGGGAACCTGGAGCCCCACCCCTGGCTTGGTGTAACAGAGAAAACAATGGACACTCAGAAGACCTGGCTTCACATCTCATTGCTGCTAGTGACCTTAGGCACATCACTCTGACTCTGAGTGCTTTTCCTTCTTCATCTGTAAAATCAAGAATATATGGTCTTGAAGGTGCCTTCTAGCTCCAGCATTCTGTGCAATGTCCAACTAAAGGTTGGGAGGACTGACTCTCCTTCCTTCTTCCTTTACTATGGATTGCTTTCATTCATTCTGATTATAGTACTATAGCAGCTATGTGGTGCAGTGGATAGAGTTCCAGGCCTGGAGTCAGGAAGACCCAAGTTCAAATCTGACATCAGACACTTACTAACTGTGATCCTGGACAAGTCACTTAGCCTCTCTTTGCCTCGGTTTTCTCCTCTGTAAAATGGGGGTTATTGATAATAGCAGGGTTATTATGAGGATCAAATGTAATAATAATGTAGGAAACACTGTATGTTGGTATTGGGTTGTTTCAGACTCTTTGTGACCCTATTTGGGTTTTTTTCCCTTTTTTTCTTTTTTTTCCTGTTTGCAATGAATGTTAGATATGTTATCTTATTTGAGCCTCAAAACAACCCTTTGAGTTAGGTACTATTAATCATTCATTGCTAATATTCAGTTATTTCACTTTGAGGATAAGGAAACTGAGGTGAGAAAAGTGATTTGCCCAGAATAGCAAAGCTAGTGTCTGAGGTGTGATTTGAATTCAGATCTATATTGTCTTCAAATCTAGCACTCTGTCCATTATACCATCTACAAAAAGTACCAGATTTTATACATATAAATAAGTATGAATTACCTTTTCTGTTTTTATTGTTCTTGTAGAATATTAGCTCCCTAAATACAAGGATTATTTTATTTTTCAGACTGTAGAGTTAGAGCCTCTAACACAGTGCCTTATATATGCTGTAATAGATATTTGACAAGTGATTATTGATTGAATTGAGAAATGAGCTTAATTATTTATTCTAAGAATGATGCTATCATTCAAAACATTTTGTCTTGTACTTGAAGGTATTAAAGTAATAAAACTATATTTCTTTTTTTAAATCTATAATTTAAGATATTTTAACAATTTCATTTGACTTCTCTCCAAACTCATCTATACAAGCTATTGAGATTTTTCTATTGTTGTTTCTATCAGTAGTGCCTTTCTTCCTAAAATTGTATCCATTTTGTATATTCTGATAATCATTAAGTATCATATTTTAGCCAAAGTCCAAATTAATCAAACAGACTTTTCCCATAAAGCTAGAGACTTGTACAAGGAGCCAGGAGCTGAGTCCTGACTGATGAACAGAGGAATCAGAAGACTATACATTTTAGAGCCATCCCAACTCAGGGTGACTGTGTCACATAATTTTATGATCTCCATTTGTTACCATCTATATGTGAGAAAGAAGTTCCTTGGTTGTATGCAAATTGACAGCAAAGGGAGCAGGGTCTATTTATGTTTTATGGTCTCAGGTTGTCTGTTTTTCTCCCAAGATAAGGGAGATACCTATCTCCAACCTTATCTGGTCTTTGAAGTTGCTGACACAGAAGGCAAGGGAAAACAGTCTCTTTGATTAATTCAGACTTTGGCCAAAATATGATATTTAATGATTATCAATTCCAAATACATTATATACGCACTGTCTCCCTATTCAGGGATAGGGACTTTCAGTTTTGTTTTTTAACCCTGTAGGACCTGACACAGAGTAGGCATTTAGCAAATGTTTGTTGATTGACTGACTGATAGATTGATTTGAGAGTGATGAACCTGAGGGAATAATTCTGTGGAAAGAAATGAGAGATGGTAAGAAGGCCCTTTTGGTACCTCTCAATTGATGCTACATAGATGACTACTAATCATCCTGGCTTAAGAGTGGCTCTGGGAATCACAGCTCTTAGCTCCTAACTGGTAGGGTCTTCAAAAATAACCTCATTGGGAAGAAAAAGAAAATGTATTCAAAGGAATATGCATATGTATATGTATGTATGTGTGTTGTGTGGAGGAGAAAGGCTGGTGACCTTGCACAGCCCTCCCTCACTCAAATCAAAGTCAACTGCAAGTCATGTCATCATCTCCCTGATGCTGTGGAGCTCTTCGAGAACCAGGAACAAACACAACCTGTGAACAGTCCAAACTGCCTGAGTGGGGACCCAGCCAGTTGGGTAACTCAGCTCATTCCCTCCCTCTTCTTCTCTTCTCTAAAAGAAGGTAATTTTTTTTCCTGAACTAAAAATTTTTTTTTTAAATCACCACACTGGGCTCTCTGTTTCCCAAACCTGGTCTCAATTATGCATGTATTTTATATGGCCATCTATAACAATCATGGAATCATAAAAACAGATTTAGGCCTGGAAGAGGCCAGAAGGGTCATTTAATCCAATGCCTTTTTTTTTTTTTTTTTTTTGCTTTTTGGAGGGCTATTGGGGTTAAGTAACTTGCCCAGGGTTACACGGCCAGTTTTTGTGTTAAGTGTCTGAGGCCAGATCTGAACTCAGGTCCTCCTGACTCCAGGGCCTATGCTCTATTCACTGCACCACCTAGCCACCCCCCAATGCCTTCATTTTACAGACAAGGTAGATGAGACCTAGAAAGGTTAATTGACACATACCGGGTCATAGAGATGCTGACATAGCTGAACTTGCATACTCATCTTTGACTTGAAAGGTGTTACTCTTTCCATATACCACAATGAAAGATAGACAATTTTCTATGGGAGTTAATGCATTTTCCTTAATATGTAGAAAATATGATCCCTGTACTATTTTTCTATAGCTAAGAATCAGTGAATCTGAAAACTACAAAGTATTATAGGAACATTTTTTCTTCCTCTCTGCCTTCTGCATCAAGAGCAAATTAAGTTTTGGGGTTCAGTTCAGAGAACATTCCATCCTAGGTATAGCTGTGCTTCGACAGAGGGTCCGGCCTCCTCCCCCAAGAATCTGGTGGCACCCCTTATAGCATGGCCAATAGTCTCCAGTACCTTAACCCCAGGAAGAAGGCATAAGTGAAGAAGTCACTGGGAAGGTATTCCCTGGAAAGGGATCCCCCCTTAATAGAACCATGGGGATAGAAACCCTTGGGTACTCAGGAGAGTGGTCCAGTCATGTTAGCTGTCAAAGGACCTCTTGATATAAAGCCAACAGCATCAAGGGCCCATTAGAGTAAGAAGGGACCACCTTATCAACACCACAGGGTAGATCCAAGTAATGGCTCTGGCCTCACCTGAAGCATCTAAGGCCAATGGAGAACTATCTTGTTCAGCATTGAGATTCAGAAGCAGTAGCCTTTTCCAGTTGTTCATAATACTTTCTGGACTTCTGTCCTCAGATTCACCTATATTTCCCTTGCTTTGCTATTCCAGGCTTAAATAAGTGAGAAAGAATGTTAAGTGTGAATCCCAGTTAACCCTTGGAAATGGAACAATGTAAAGACTGGGGAAAAATTGGGTCCACACCAGTCAACTGAGCTTATGATGTGACAAAAGAAAGTACAGAAGGCCATGTAAGACGCAAAATCCTTATTCCATAAGGAGATAGTATAACACATTTTGCAAAGTCTTAAGTGCTATATAAATGTCAACTATTATTCATTGTATCTTTAGCCCTTCAACAAAATAAAGTTAATAAAGGCGGCATAGAGAGAAAGAAAAAGCTGATGATAACAATAGCTCACAAAGCCTTTTGAGGTTGATGGAGCACTTTCCCCACAGAGCCATGTGAGCTATGTAAGGCAAATATAGGCCTACCTCAGAGATATTGTGGGTTAGGTCCCAGAACACAGTGAATGCTTTTGTTTCCCAGTACACTTAAAAGTTGTGTTTACTCTGTCTACATGGTGGCCTATTAAGTGTGTGATAGTATTATGTCTAAAAAAAACCCCATGTACATATCTTAAGTTAAAAATACTACATTGCTGAAAAATGCTAACCATCCCCTAAGCCTTCAGTGAGTCAGAATCTTTTTCTTGGTAGAAGGTCTTGCCTCAGTGTTGATGGATGCTGACTGATTAGGCTGGTGGTTGCTGAAGGCTGGGGTGACTGTGGTAATTTCTTAAAATAAAACAACAATGAAATTTGCTATATTGACCTACTCTTCCTTTCACCTGAACACTTAGAGTTGAAGAGAATTTTTTTTGGTAATTAATTAGCCTAATTTCAGTATTCTTATGTTTCAGAATAGGAGGCCTGAGGAGAGGGAGAGAGATAGGGAATAGCTGGTTGGTGGACCATCAGAACATACACAATATTTATCTATTAAGTTCTCCGTCTTATATAGGCATGGCTTATGGAACCCAGAAACAATTACAATAATAACATTGGAGATCACCACAACAGATATAATAATAATGAAAAAGTTTGAAATATTGTGAGGATTACCAAAATGTTACACGGACACACAAAGTGGGCTCACACTGTTGGAAAAATGGTGCCAATAGGCTTTCTTGATGCAGGGTTGGCACAGGATCTAACAGGATTTTTCCTGGGTCAGTCTTTAACCTGAGAATGCTTGGAATGGACAAAGCAGGTCTAAGGATGGGGGAGCCAATAATCAAGTATGTTAATCAATTTTAGAGTGAAGAATGTTCTCTTATTGGATTACAATATGTAATAATGCCAAGAGATTCCGGAAAAGTTATGTCACATAGAGTTGAAACACTCCAGGACATACTGTATTACTAAGTCAATTTAACAGATTATTTGTCAAGTGCCCACTAGATAGGTGCAAGGCAACTCAATGAGAAACAGGATAGGGGAGTGGAAAGAGGACAAGTCTTTGAGTCAGCATGTCTTAGGTTCAAGTTTTGACATATACTGGCTGTGTAACCCAAGGCAGACAGTTGACCTTCAGTGCCCCAGTCAACTCTCTAAAACTAGTAGGTTGTAGAAATTTTGTAATTCTGCATTGGTAGAGGGCATTTCCTCACTGGGAGCTCAGTATGCCAATGAAATCACAGGTGATAACCACAATAAATAAAATAAATAGTGAAAATACAAGGTTGTTGTTGTTACTGTGTTTGTCCTTCATTTTCGAAGAGGACCATGGCATCAGGGAAATGATGATATGACTTGAAGTTGAATTTTATTTGAGTGGGGAGAGGCATGCAGGGTCACCAGCCTCATTTTCTCCTTCAGAGCCCTCTAGGTCCTGTGGCCAAATATTCATCTGGATGATTGGAGATGACCCAGGATGCTAAGGGAGACCCTGGCCCTTTTAGGCTAAAACCTTTTCTTGTATTCACAAGTGAATAAATAAAGAGTGAGGTAACGCCCATTCAGTGAATAGGCCTTTTTAAGAAGTGAGTCAAGGTATAGCCCCTTTAGTTAGAAAAAAAAAAAAATCCAGCTGGGAGGGGGAAGACCCTCAGGGTTACTGTTCTAAAGAGAAACAGTTACCATTGACATTCACTTTAAGCCTGGGAGGGTCCAAAATACAGACATTAAGAAGAGCTTGGGCGGGGACCAATTGTGGCCCAATCCTTGAGCTTCAGAGTGAACTGGATTTAAGGTTTTGTGAAAGAAAGAAGGAAAGAAAAGGAAGGAAGGAAGGAAGGAAGGAAGGAAGGAAGGAAGGAAGGAAGGAAGGAAGGGAGGGAGGGAGGGAGGGAGGGAGGGAGGAAGAAGGAAGGAAGGAAGGAAGGAAGGAAGGAAGGAAGGAAGGAAGGAAGGAAGGAAAATAGGTAGGTAGGTAGGTAGATACATACTGTTTGTGGTCCTGGGTATATAATGAAAGGATCCAAAACCAAAAGAATCCCTACTCCCAAAGACATTGCATTCTACTCATCAAAGAAAATAAGGTATAATAACCCAAAGAGAGAAATTAGTTTTAGTTGTTTCTGGCACTTTAAAACCCTGGTTTGGGGTTTTGTTGGTAAAGATATTAGAGTTTGCCATTTCCCTCTCCAGTTAATTTTACAGTTGAAGAACTGAGGCAAACAGGGTGAAGTGACTTATCCAAGTTCACAATATCTAGGAAGTATCTGAAGCTGGATTTGAATTCATAGAGATGAGTTTTCCTGGCTGCAGGCTCAGTACTCAATCCATTGTGTCACCTAGCTGACTGAGAGGTTGGTAATCAGGATATTTACCATGCCTTAAATCCTGTCTCCAATTTGGGCTCTACCTTCTGGGAGATGCGTTGACCAGAAAAATCACAGGGAATTTGGGTTCAGAGCCTCTGTTCAAAATAAGATGACTGCTTTTCTCAGATGATACTGTCAGGATCTTTTCTATTAGAAAAATGAAAAGTAGTGAGCAAATTTTTGGGGTATTCCTTTTGGGGGAGTCAGGATTCTATGTCCATTTAGATCAGAGCTTGAACTTAATTTCTTTTCATCTTTAAAAAGAAATGTTTGTAGATACTTCTTTTAAAAACAATCAAGAAATGTTTATTAACTGCCTACTATGTTAAAGTTTATTTGCATTAATGTTAATTATTGCTTACAATATCATAATTTTTCCTCTAAATCCTGAGTTAGGATTCTTATTTGTTCGGATTCACTTTGCTTCTTACATGGTTACAGTATGTATTCCAGGCTTCTGGTTGCTGTCGGTTATTTATTTATTTATTTTGTTTTTTGAAGTGGGGAAGGCAGGGCAATTGGGGTTAAGTGACTTGTCCAAGGTCACATGGCTAGTAAGTGTTAAGTGTCTGAGGTGGAATTTGAATTCAGGTCCTCCTGACTTTAGGGTTGGTGCTATATTCAGTTCACCACCTAGCTGCTCCTGTAGGTTATTTATGAAGGAAAATAAAAATTAAATCCTAGTGCTGCTGTTTTATTTTGGCTTTAAGTCAAATTGTGTGACAATTACACCCATTTCCCTAGTGTCCGTATGTCTTTCCCCATTTTGAGAGAGGACTAGCTCTCTAGAACTGTTTGGGGACTTTCCCTCCTCATTCTGTTTTTTTTTCTTTCTTTTATCATTTTCAATTGAAACTAATTTCTTTGCCTTTTAAACTGTCTGAAGGTGTCTGGGGCTTTTTCTTCTCGTTTTCAGATTATTTTCAAGTTCTTTTCCCCGATATGTTTTTTTTTCTCTCTCTCTCTCTTGCCCATCAGTGTAACTTGTAGCTCACTTAAGTTTCCGCCCATGTGACTTCCAGCTTAGTTCTCCATTATTATTTTTTTTTTTACCAGAAACCACAAAGAAAGCAAGCCCCAAAAAGTAAGCGAGTATGTCACTGCTAAATGCAGTGTCTCCAGGCCGCAGAGAGAAGAGGACCTTGGGCTCCAGAGGTGCATGGTGGGCAAGAAAGAAGAATCCAAGGAAGGTGGTGGGCTGGTGACCTAGTGAGTGCTTGAGAAAGGCTGCTTGGTGTCTGGAGAGCCGGAGGAACACGGGGCCTGAAGGGAATCGGATGAAACTTGCCCAACCCCTGGAGATTTCAGCCATGCCCCATAGTTCTGACAGCAGTGACTCCAGCTTTAGCCGTTCACCTCCACCCAGCAATAAACAGGTAAAGCTTCTCTTCTGTTCCCCCATCACCCACTCCGACTCCAAACCCTACGCTTTCTCTTCCTGAACCTGTCTGAAAGCTGTCTGGACACCACTAGGCAGGAGGGCTCAGTGGTCAGGAATAGAGCATAAGTCAAGTAGCCTCATCTGAGTTCTATGAATTTAGGACTGGGCTTCCCGAAGGCATTTGGCACAGGGACCATTTACTTATCTGTTTACCATTGTGTCCCTCTCCTTTCAACTCCCTCCTACCACCCTGCCCTGTCAAGCTTTCTAGGAAGGAAAGAGAATGAATGAAGAGATGGTGAATGAAAGTGTTTTGGTCTAGTCAGAGAGAAAAGATTCTTTTATGCTATGGAAGTTTTAGTCTTAATAAGGGGAATTAAGTGTAACCTCTAGCTAATACTAATGATGATGAAGCTAACATTTATATTTATAACATTCATATAACATAATATATTAGATTTTATATGCATGTGTGTATATATACATACACACACCTATATTCACACCTATATATGCATACACATGTATACACGTGCATACATACATATATGTATATACTATGTGCCACTGTGCTAAGTGCTTTACAAATATTATCTCATTTGTTAATATTAGCAGCTTACATGAATACCATACTTGAGACTCCCAGAGTGCCTTTCTTATACATCCTATGAAGTAGGTAGTATAAGGATTCCTTTCAGTTTTATTTTTTGGATCTGGTTGTATGATTTCATCAGTGCATGAAATACTGTTGTAAAAGCTTCATGCAGATTAGCAACTCCTTTGAAATGTATAGCATTAGAGAGCGGCCAGGGAGTACTGAGAAATTAAATGACTCACCTAGGATCACACATCCACAAGTGTGAGACCAGACCTTGGTTCCGAGACTGGCTCTCCATTTTCTCTTTGCTTCTCTCAAGCATTATTATTAGCCCCATTTTGCAGAAGAGGAAACTGGGACTCAGAGCATTTAAGTATATTGCTGACCCATGATCACAAGCCAGAGCTAGGCCTTCTGACCCAATGTCCAGTGTGCTTTCTACCATACTACCTTATTTCGGGCTGTTGAACTGAAGCTTACACTGGAAAACTTAAGCAAACTATGAATCAAGGATGACTCAAGAGGATGTAAATTGGACACAAGCAAAAGAAAAAAAGCAGCTGTAGGCCAACACTAAGACCATAGAGCCGGGGGAAAGGCCATTGCAAGGGCTTCTGGTCTGGGAAGCTCTGACGGAGCATTACGAGGAAGTTGCCTGCTATTGGGGGGGAAAGGGGGATACAGCTGCTGCTGGAACTCCCCTACCCCATTGGATAGGACTGGGTTGGGAGGTGTGGGAATGGGTGTGGGGGAGGATTCTAGAGAGTTTGAAAGGAGATGCTTCAGATAACCCAATAGCTCACCTCCCGTACTGGGAGATAAAGCTTGGCCAGAAGTTTCCGGCTTTCTGACAGGTCATACTTTAAGAACCCAAGCTCTCCTTCCCTGAACCTGCCTGCTTACCACATCCCCTGACTTTCGTCTGTAAAGGAGGATGGTGCTGGCTTTGTTAACCACCTGTGATGCAATCACTTTTAATTCCCTTCTCTACTCTTATGATTTAAAGATAGATTTCATTAGCACTGTTTTGGAGGAAGGGGTCCAACGGACTTTCCGTATTTTGTGTCTATAGGCACATCATAAAAATAACTTACACGTGTGTGGTGATTTGAGCACTAGAATACATTTTCTTCACAACTTTAGGAAGTAGTAACATAGCATATATTTCATATGCATGTGCATGCTGAACCTGGAGCCAGACAAAAGTCCTGGCTTTGCATTAGCTGCATGATTTAGACAACAAAGGTAACTATTCTGAATCTCAATTTCTTCATCTGTAAAATGGTCCTACACTTGCCATCCTTACCTCACCAGACTTGTGCAAGGAAAGTGTTTTGGGTTTTTTGGGTTTTGTTTTTCTTTACTCATCACCCTGCCTCTCCGACCTAAATGAACATGCTTTGTATTCTGACCCCATGTCCATGTTTTATGGTATTTTAATTCATTTTATTAAATATGTCCCAGTTACCTTTTAACCTATTTCGGGCAATACTAAGGAGTATTGCAGTGGGTTTGCTGTCTTTGAATTAGATGACCTATAAAGCTCCTTTCAGCTCTACCCTTCCTATTTTTCCAGCTTTCCTACATGTTACTCCTTCCTCAGCACTGAGTATTCTAACTGACCTACTTGCTACTCTTCATACACAAATGTTCATCTCCTAATTTTCTGTCCTTGTAATGAATCTTCATCCTCCCCCCTATCCCCAGTGTGCTTAAATATTCTCCCTCCTCACCTCTGCCTCTTGGAATCCCTTATTTCCTTCAAGGCTCAGCAGGAAGCAAGGAGAGTGCTTTGTAAACCTTAAAATTCAATATGTGTGAATTGTTATAATTATTATTGTGTTATAAATTTTAAAAAGCAGATTCTTAGAACGTATCTCAAGGACCTCTAAAGATCTTCTGTGTCTCCATCCTTCAAGGCAGGACTGAGGGGTGTGTCGGTTCAATTTTTAAATATCTTAGGAGTTAGAGAATTCTGCTCCCATTCCGGAAAGTAGAAAACAATGTCACATACCTTTTTGAGAGGCATTGTGCCATGGTGGAGATGGTCTCAGTCAGGAAGAGCTAGGTTTTAATTTTTCTTCTGACACCTACTGGCTATAAAGACCCTAGCAAATCAATTAACCTCTCAATGCCTCAGGCATCTCTCTAAGACTGGAAGTTGCCGAAAAGGTGCTCACTTGCCTTGGTAATCTGGGAGTTCCCTATACCAATGAAATCACAAGTCCAATACCCATCTCTGTATCCTTTAGAGAAATGGAATGTCTCTTCCTGTGTGACCTGAATCCTCTTGCTTCACTTTTCTGGAAGTATTTGGAAGGTCTTTATTTGAGAAATTGTCTATAAATACTTCCCCACAATTTTCTGCTTTCTTTCTGATCTTGGCTACATTTGTTTTATTTGTACAAAACCCTTTTAATTGAAATTATCCACTTTGCACCTAGCTTTGCTGTCTATCTCTTGTTTATTCATAAATTCACAGGCATTGAAATAGGCCGGCGTTGTAAGAACAAGATCATCCTCTCAGCCTTTTGCTCTGTAATAACGTTTCTTCCCATATCAGTATGGGATCCTACTACCCCTCTGGAAGGGTGTGTTGTAGCTGAAAAAGGATGGATAGAAGATCTGTCGTAATGGAAGGAGTCTAATTCAAATTCTGGCAATCAGCTTACTGGATCTGAGTGACCTTAGCTAGTCCCTTTTCTTTGGATTTTGGGTTTCTCCCATTGTAAAATATGGGGCCACTAAAAAGTCCTGCAATGATGCTCCATTGTCATTGCTATGCTTTCTTCTGACTGAGATAGCCTGAGAACTCCCTGCTCGTAGGGACTTATTATCTTGGTGGGGGACGTAGTGCAGATATCCAATTTCTATTTTTACTGAAGCTCAGAACTAATAGTTTCAAGCTATTTGCTAGCCTCATCCTCTACAGTAGCAGGTATTGCAAATGTATACTGCCATGTCTGGCCTACTTTGCCCATTTTACAGATTAGGCAACTGAGTTCCAAAGAGCTTAAATGACTTGTATGAAGCCATGTTGCAGAGTTGAGACTCAAACTCAGATCTTCCACCTCTGAATCTTGTGCCCTATTCTTTGGCCAGGTGACCTGTATTATCTATGAAAGATTCATTCATTCAGCCTTTAGCATCCATAAATACAATAACACTTCAGTTTATTAGATTATCCCATTTAGATGGTAGACATTGTCCATGGGGTCCGAATACAAAGCATGTTCATTTAGGTAGGAGAGGCAGGGTGATGATTAAAGAAATTTGAAATCTGGGATTCTACCCCTGGAGATTAGAAACAGAGCACACAAGTGACAAGTCATGGGTAAAATTGAAGGCATCAGGAACCAGGGGGTGGGAAGACAAATGTGGAAAGGCACAGCAAAAGGAAGGACAGGGACTTTCAGAGACAACCTTAACAGTTTTGCCCAGACCAGTCTAATGGAGTGTGTCAAGATAAATTGTAAATGAGAGAAACCACTTGATAATAATTCAAGATATTCCTATTTATATGTTTTTATAATAGAAGATATTTGTACTCATATGTCTTAGGGTTTGCAAAGGTCACTTTCCCCCCATTATATTATCACATTAACCTAGCAGTGGGAATTCCATAGAAAGGAGGTAGCATTCTCAGTCTAGCATTTGGAAAAGTGCTAGGGATCCAGTAGGTGTTTATCAGATGAGTGAATACAGAGAGCTCAAAGTAACCAGGAAGGGATGACCCATTACTACCCTCTCTACTTTTCAGGATTCCTCAGATGATGTGAGGAAAGTTCAGAGAAGGGAGAAAAACCGTATTGCAGCTCAGAAGAGTCGACAAAGGCAGACACAAAAAGCAGACACATTACATTTGGTGAGTGCGTCTAGCCCCTATTTCTATCCTTTCAGTCCCAGTGATTACTATCTTCTTTCCCTCCCTGACTTCCTTCAAATCTCAGTTCAAGTACCACCTTTTACAAGAAGCCTTTCCTAATCAGGGATATGCTGGGAAATATTTAACAGCCATCTCTCCTAAAACCCACAGAACATTTTTAAGTTTAATCTTAAGCTTAAATTTAATTATTAACAATTTATGCACCACTTTCTTAATTCTAAGCAATAAATCCAAGCCCTGATTTGTGACATTTGTCAATTTCTGAGGGTATAAATCCTCACACTGAAAATGTAGTCAGTGGCCTTGGAGTGTACTCCATCGAACCTCTGAGACCCAATCTCAACCTTAGCTTTTCCTTGTGCAGACTTTATTTTGTATATATTTTGTTTGTAAATAATTGTTTTCCTGTTGTCTCCCCTCATTAAAGTGTGAATTCCTTGAGAGCTCTGCTTTTCTTTGTATCCTCAGTGCTTAGAACAATATATACTCAGCACATAATAGGTGTTTAATAAATGCTTGTCAAATTGATGGCTGTCATAGAGGCAGTTTAGGAGTCTCAACTGCCTCTATGGGAGTTGTCAATTTGACAAGCATATACATATATGCACACATGTACATATTTTTATATATGTAGATTTCTGTGTCTCTATTGCCTGGTATATCTATTATGACCTTTTCTGACTCCCCTAACCTCATTTTTAGTGCTGCAGCTCCCTCCCCAGTCACTGTGCATGTTTTAGGCCATCTACCATTTTTATTTGATCTGTGAGCATATAGTTTCCCTGTGGTAGAATACAAATTCCTTGAGGGGTAGAGACTGCTTAACTCTTACTGTTGTATCCTTAGTGCTTAGCATCATGGTGCTGAAGCATGGCAAGGACAGTCTGCAAAGGGCTGCCTTGTACAAGCAGGGGGAAGTAGAGAAATAAGGCTTATCTTTTAAAATCAAGGCTGGATTGTCAAACTGGCACCTGCTTATAGGTGGCTCAGCTACAACAAGTTTGAGAGTCTAAGGCTCTCTCTCAGTTACCATGCAAGAGTGGTAACAGAACGGCAGGACTAGCTTTATTATGGAGTTGAAAAGGATGAGATGCTATGTTGGGGATAGATCAGTGAAAATACACAGAGAGGAAATGTAGAGCCCTACACTCAGAATCATCTAGTTTAAGCTCAGATTACTTCCTTGAATTAGGTCAAGTAGTTTTTATGTTTTCTGATAGTGCATGAGAGTGAGTCTTTAACTCTATACAATTGAAATCCACTTTGGAGCAGAAGGCTCACTTGCAGCGCAGGATACCTGATGACATTTTCCTGGGCAATTGTCTAGACCTGGCTTTCAAAAACGATTACCGCTTGATTGGTTCTGTCATGTTCTGCCATCCTCTTCATAGTACTCTCCATTTTATTTTATTTATTCTTACCCTCTGGAAGAGACATAATGGTATAACGGAGAGAGCATAGGTTTTGGAGTCCAGTGAGTTTGAATCCTAGCAGAGAAGGAGAATAACGATGAAGAGTAAATAAATTTTAGACAGACGGACAGATATTTACTAAGGCTCATATTCCAGGCAAGTGCTACTCACTGGACACACAGATGAAAGCAAACAGGACAGTCCCTACCCTCAAGAAGCTTACCTTTTAATGAAGGGAGACCACACATAAAGGAAAGGAGGTGAGGGTGGGAAGGGTACCCAGGCTGGGGCACGGTGAGGAAACCGTGGCTAGGGCTGAAGAGGAAGAAAGAAATGAATTGTGAACCTTTTGCATTTGCCCCATCCTTTTTGTGTCAGAAGACGGGCGTTTAGGATTCTTTATTAAAATCTGTACCCTGGTTATGAGCAAGTTCTCCGGATATCTGGAATAATAACCCTTAGCATCCTTGCTTTTGCTTTCTTTGCTTCTTACATGGTAGCCAGATAGAACAGTGGATAGACTACTTGATCTGGAATCAGGAAGACCTAAGTTCAAATCCAGCCTTAAGTCATTAACCTCTGCCTGCCTCAGTTTCCTCACTTGTAAAATGGGGATAATAATAGCATCTTCCTCTCATAGTTCTTGTGAAGATTAAATGAGATAAAATTTGTGAAGCATTTAGCATAGCCCCTGGCACTTAGCACTTAATAAATACTTATTATGTCTCCTTTTGTTTCCAATTCCTTTCTAAATGCTGCTAGAAGTATTTTGGTGTGTGCCTATGAGCTTTTCTTTCTTATCTTTGACATCTTTGGGTGATGCCTAGCAGTGAGATCTCTGGGCATGTATCTCTACTCATTTTCTTGGCATAATATCAAATTGCTTTCCAGGCATTCATAGATTCTTAGTTGGAATGGAATAATAATCATTGAGTCAAAAACACCCTCGTTTTATGGATAAGGAAATTGAGACCCATGGACATCATAGTTAAACCTAGAACCACGGAGCTAACGACAAGCCCAATTTGATGTGTCTGAGTCTAGCAGCCTTCTCACAACCCCACAGTCTCCTTTCATGCTACCCAAATTTGCTCTCCACTTATACCTGAATCCTAAGCATTTACTTATCATTTGGACTCACTCCAACGTCTGCCTGACATCCCATCTGTTTGAGATTCAAACTAAATAGCTCTAAGTTCTTGAGATTGAATAATCTGCCTTCTGTTTGCAGCTTTGTTCCTAAAGCAAACTTTAGTGGGAGGTAGGAAATGTACCCAGGCGCCTGAGTCCAAAGGAAAAAAAAATCTGTTGATTTTTAAAATCATAAATAAATAGTTATTTTCCCAAATATATTTATTTGTCTTTTGGTCACTATGTAGTAAAATCAGGAACATATTCAAAGTTCTAGCTGTTTAATGTTCCCTTCCCCCTCCTTTTTTTTTCCTTAGAGCTTCTCATTCTATTGGCTAGGTCTTTAAACCCCTTGATATAAAGGACACATCTAGCATTTAGATTCAGATATTTTAAGGACATTAAATATCAATTGTGCTCAAATACATTCCTTGCTTTTTCCCTCTTTTCACCCACAAATCTTCCTGTGCCTTCTTCCTTCTGGTGTATTCTTATCCCCCACAAAATGAGAGCGATAGTGATATAGCAAAAAGAACACCACATTTAGAGTCATACATAGAGTGTAGGTTTAATGCCTGGATCTGCCACTTGCTTTCATGACATTCTTAAGCGCATCGTATAATTTCTGGGCATCAGTTTCCTCATCTATAGAATGATGGAATTTGATGAAGCGACTGCTAAGTCATTTCTAGCTCTAAATCAATGAAAACCTCATAATTCAGAAAAATATTTGGAAGTAATATTATATTGTGAAAGATACACATCAAGTATAACTCTCCTCATCTGATATTTTGGTTATTTAGGAAACTGGCACAAAAAGGAGCAACCTGAAGCAGTCATTTTTCCCCCAATAAGATGCAGGTTTGTAAGATCAAGACTTTTATTTTATGTTATTTTCATTTTATGTCATTAGCCAATAGAGACCTAAATATTTAAACTACACTTCTGGGATATTTCCACTTTATTTTAGGTATTGTCCATTTCATACCATATCCAACCAATCATACCATAGCAATCTTTAGTTTCCCGATGAAATGAAAACCTCTTTAGCAGACCACAGGTTCACCTTGAGCCAATGGTATGATATAGTAACCAAAGAAATAAACATAATCAGAGACTGCCCAAGATAAGCACCCGGTCCAGGGCTAGGGTGGTGACAATACACCTGTATTCTGCTCTTGCCAAACCATATCTAGATGTGACAGTACTAGATGTGACATTATAGGAAGGATATTACTAGAGCATTTCCAGAGAAAGAGGAGCAAAGTGACAAAGGGCTTTTGAGATCATCCTATATGAAGATGGGTGGAAGAAATTGCAGATGTTTAGCTGGAAGAAAAGTAGATTAAGGAAGGGGGGGGAGGAAGAAGAGAGAGATCGTAACTCTTTTCAAATCCTTGAAGAGATGGCATATGGGAGGAAGATTAGTTCTATTCTGTTTGGCCCCAAATGGCTGAACCAGGAATAGTTGGTAAAAGCTGAATAGAGGAAGATTTAGGCCAAAAGGAAGGGAAACATTCCTAATAGGAGCTGTCCAAAAGGGCTTCTTTTCTCATGGGTTCCCTCCCACTAGACATTTTAAGGTGAAAGATAGCTGACCATAGAGGATGTATTGTGCTGAGAGGCATGGGTTAGACTAACTGACCTCTGGAGTTTCTTCTAGCATTAAGATTCTATTATTTAATGACTCTGGACAATTATTTATTTAAAAAAAATTTGAGGAGGGAGGGAAGGCAAGACAATTGGGGTTAAGTGACTTGGCCAAGGTCACACAACAAGTCAGTGTGTCAAGTGTCTGAGGTCAGATTTGAACTCAGGTCCTCTTTACTCTAGGGCTGGTGCTCTATTCACTGCACCACCTAGCTGCCCCTGACGATTGTTGATAAGTAGAATGAACATACCCAAATAGAAATCATAATTTGTTAGTAAACCTCTCTAGCTATTTATTCCTTACCTTCAGTGGTTCAGTTATCTGAAAATATCACAAGTGTTTTCATGTGAGAATGAAACTGTGTATTGATGCATCTCTTCTTGGTTCTAATTCAGAATTATTTTTAATTTTATTTTTGGAGGGGGAAAGGTAGGGCAATTGGGGTTAAGTGACTTGCCCAAGGTCACACAGCCAGTTTTGTGTTAAGTGTCTGAGGTTGGATTTGAACTCAGGTCCTCCTGACTCTAGGGCCAGTGCTTTATTCACTGCACCACACACAGCTGCCCCAAGAAGTCATGTTTCTTTTTTTTTTTTTTGCTTTTTTTTTTGAGGGGCAATTGGGGTTAAGTGACTTGCCCAAGGTCACACAGCCAGTTTTGTGTTAAGTGTCTGAGGCCGCATTTGAACTCAGGTCCTCCTGACTCCAGAGATGGTGCTCTATTCATGAGAATTCTTTAAGAATTAAAAATAAGCCCCCTCCCCCCCAAACAAATCAAGGCTTCTGTTAGCAAGAATGCAAGATAATGGTTAAAATAAGCTTCTGAAGCTTGATGAATATTGTGTTATTAAAATTTTACATCTAAAATATATTTGCATCATATTTTTAAATATTTTGCTCTTATTGGAGAGGCAGCTTGGTAGATTAGAGTATGGAGTGAGGAAGCCAGACTTCAAGTCATGACTTTGATTCCCTATTATCTATGTAACCAAAAGGAGTTACTTAATCTAAGTCCCAGTCTTCCCATCTATAAAATGGATAATAATGCTTTTGGTACTTGATATAAAGATAAAGCTTTTATTATCATTCTGACCCTCCAAAGGGGGCAATGCCCTTCCTCTGATTCGTGCTGTGTCTCTAGATAAAAGATCAACTGTCTAGTTTATTGACTGTGATTTCTCTCTATTGGTTTCCACACAGCATATAAAATCAAGATAAAATCTTTTCAAAATGCCATTGATTTGCCAACATCTCATATGCCTCATCTCAGGCCAGCTTTGCTATTTACTATCTAGCAGGACTTTGGTTAAGTAACCTCTTGAAGCCTCAGTTATCTCATTAGTAAAATGGGCCTAATAGTTTGTAGCCCTGGTCTCAAAAAGTTGTGAGGCTCAAATGAGATAATGTGTATAAAGTATTTAGCAGATTTTTTTTTAAAGCAATTGGGGTTAAGTAACTTGCTAAAGGTTACATGGCCCGTCATTATTTTATGTGTGGGTGCTCATTTTCTGAGGCTGGATCCGATCTCGGGTCATCCCAACTCAGGGCCATCACTCTTACTCACTGTGCCACCTAGCCACCCCGTATTTAGCGGATTTAATAGCAGTAGTGACTTCTTTGGACCTCAGTTTCCCCCTCTCTGAGAGTGGTGCAATGGAAAAAGCATTGGGCTTGGAATCAGGAAGATACATCTTCCTGAGTTCGAATGTGGCCTCAGACACTAGCTCTATGATCCTAGGCAAGTCATTTAACCCTGTTTGCCTCAGTTTCTTTACCTGTAAAATGAGCTAGAGAAGGAAATGGCAAACCATTACAGTATCTTTGGCAAGAAAACCCCAAATGGGGTCACAAAGAGTCGAATGTGACCGAAAACAACTGAACAAGAAAAATCCTCCTCCTTGTAAGGGGACTGACTCAGTCATTTGTAACATCTCTGCCAGATTTAAATTCAGTTACTGTGATTACTGTGACTCCTTTTCCCTTCGGTGGCTAGTAAGATAAGCTCTCTGATGTCTGAGAAGAATCTCTCCCTTGCCCTTCATAACTTATGCTTCAGTTCTCCTGTTTTCCTTAGCAGACTAGGGATGTTCTGAATTCCTTGTGAGCAGGAACTCCATCTCTTGTTCATCTCTGTATCCCTTTCTTTGTCTAACCTGTAGCAATAAAGGCATTAAGCACCTACTGTGTGTAAAGCATTGTGCTAAGTGCTGAGGACAATACAAAGTTTGGATAAGAGAAATAAATGATTTTGTTGTTGTTGTTTGCTTGTTTCAGTTGCAGCTGACTCTTTGTGACCCCTCCCCCCCATACCATTGATATCAAAGATACATTATATTAGTTACTTGACTGATAAAACATCAAACCCCTGCCCTCAGGGAGCTTACTGTCTAGAAACACACTTCAGATAATTCAGTTACAGAATATTATGTGATAGAAACAGCTAGGTGGCACAATGGATAGATAGAATGCCAGTTCTGGAGTCAAGAAGACTCATCTTCCTGAGTTCAAATCTGGCCTTAGACACTTACCAGCTTTGTGACTGTAGGCAAGTCATTTAACCCTGTTTGCCTCAGTTTCTTCATCTGTAAAATAAACTGGAAAAGGAAATGGCAAAATCACTTCAGTATCTTTGCCAAGAAAACCCCAAATGAGATCACGAAGAGTCATGACTGAAATGAATGAACAAAAATAACAATAATTGTGTGATGACTAAGTGCTCCATAGAATCAAAGAGGAAGGTCATTATTGACTATCTGGGTTCTTCCTTCAACCACGTTTTCCTATTTAATTTTATTTTTAATTTCTGAAATAAAACAAGTATTTTCATAGCATAGTAGAATTTTAAAAAGATGATTGTACAGGAAATCTATTATATACAACTTGCTGTTCTTTTAAATATATAATAAAGTTACCATGTAACTTTTTTCTTTCTTTTCTTCCTTCCCCCACTCTCACTCCCTAGAGATGGCTACCATTTGACACATATATGTATATGTGTGTGTGTGTGTGTATGTATACAGATATATGTAAAATCATTCTATATATACTTCTATTTATCAGTTCTTCTGGATGCAGATAACATCTTCCTTCATAGGTCCTCTCTAGTTAATTTCAGTATTTATATTAGTCAAAATGACTGTCATTCAGTTTTTCTTAAAATAATATTGTTGTTATTGTATAGAACATTCTCTTGGTTTTTGCTTATTTCACTCTTCATTACTTCGTGCAAGTCTATTCATGTTTTTCTAAAATCAAGAAGCTCCTCATTTCTTAACAGCACAGTAGTTTCCATCACAGTCATATACCACAACTTGTTCAGTCCTTCCCCAACTGATGGGCATCCCTGCAATTCTCACCACAAAGAGAGCTGCTGTAAACATCATAGAACACATTTTCCTCTTTCCCTAATCATCTCTGGAAATAGACCTATTAGTGGTATTGCTAAACCAAATAAATGCTGACTGAATGGCTTACAGTAGTCTTAAATTTTCATTCGCTATCATATATTAATCATCTACTTTTTCCCTTAATTCATGATACCTGTTCCAGCCAAGAATCTTGCACATAATCAATGTCTTTAACATTAACATCTTTCTTTGCCTTTTCAAAATTGCTTGACTTTACAAATAGTGTTTTGGACGTCATCCTTTTGTCCTATAATGTGACCAGGCTACTTTGTCAACAGACAACTGTGGTTTCAGAAGCAACCGATGGTTTCCAAATATGTAGAATAACTGTTTCCCTGTCCTAGCCACCAAGCTATTTGTTTTCTAAACCCAAATCTTTGGTGGTGTAACAGCTTCTCCTCAGTTTCAATTGTTGTCACAAAGAACAAATCTGATGTCTTTCATTGCATCAATGTAATCTCAATATTAAAGTGGGTTTCTCTAGGGAAAGTGTGGCTCTAGTGACTCCATCATCATTATCAATAGCTTGGCCTTATGTGACTCCTAAAAATCCAGCCCTGCTGTTCTCAAATAAGAATATCGAAGTTGTCTTTTCTTCTATTGTACTATCTGTATTATCTAAAACAAAACAATTGTCTAGGGCCTCTGAGAAATGGTGACTTCCATCCCCATTCCCTATTGTGATCCTAACCATTGAATGGTCACATCTTAATGATCTATCAATTCAATACTTTTCTTTTGTTTATTTTGTCATTTTAACCTTACTAATTTGAAAAACATCAACAAATGTGAATATTTCCTTATACAAAGGAGAATAGAGAAAGAGGACGAATATCTTTCTTAAGTATACCTTGCTTTTTTGTTTTTTGGAGGGGGGAAGGCAAGGTAATTGGGGTTAAGTGACTTGCCCAAGGTCACACAGCTAGTAAGTGTGTCAAGTGTCTGAGGCCAGATTTGAACTCAGGTCCTCCTGACTCCAGGGTTAGTGCTCTATTTACAGTGCTACCTAGCTGCCCCTATACCTTGTTTTAAAAAAAAGAAAAAGAAAAGAAATATTAGATTTAACTATATAGTTCCCAAACTGCCTTGATTGAGTGCATCCCTTTCTGAATTTTCTTCTGCTCTTTTCTGTGTATTTTTAAAATATTTGATTGGTGTTCTATTTTTTGTATCACTATGTCTCCCATATCCCCACCCCACCCCCACCTCCATACACAAAGAAATAAAAACCCTTTCTTGAAAGAAGTATAATCAAGCAAAGACATTCATTTCTGAAAAGGTATGACTTATTCTGCACTCTAGTTCATCACCTCTCTGCCAAGAGATGGAAAGCATAATTCATCATCAGTCTCCTGAAGTCATAATTGGTTCCACTGATCAGAGTTAAGTCTTTCAAAGTTGTTTTCCTTGACAGAGTATGATCATCATATAGTTTTCCTGGTTGTGTTCACTTCACTCTCCTTCAGTTCATATATATCTTCTAATGCTTCTCTGAATGAGACCCTTTTATAATGTCTTTTAGTATAATAATATTCTATTACATTTCTATAGCTTTTCTCCCTGGCCCTTGCAGGCTGGGTCCTAAGAGCTAGACTGCTACTTTCTCATGCTTCGGGTTCTAGGGGTAATTCAGGGAGATTGGGGATGGTTTCTAGTTCTATAGCACATGAGCCCCCCAAAACATATTTCTCCACTATGATTATTAACTGATATACTCAGTCAGCCAGATAGTTTTTTAGAAATGATTATTTGCTATGGTGATTTAATTGGTACAAAACTCTTCCTCCTTCCCCTCCCCGCCCCCCCCCCCACATGGCCCCAAACAAGTGTGACACACTCTCCCTTTACCAACAGCTATATACAGAGCCTAGAGGAATGTGGCTTCAATCATATAGCAAATGTGGCAAAGGGGATACCCATAGCTATTGGAAGCCCTCTTGCTCAAGTCTTCAACACATTCACTTTTGCTATTGTACCTTTTGTATTGTATTGTACCTTTTGTATTGTATTGTACCTTTTCTGCTGGCATCCTTATAGAGCCTTGAAAATGCCTTTCCTCATTGTATCCAGTTGGTCATTGGTATCCAATAACCACACTGTCATCTGCCATGGTTTCTCCAGAGTCACTGTTAAGATGCTAGTGCAAAGTCCAAGTCTTCTGTTCCCCAAAATTCACAAGGTTCCTCCTGTCTAGGGAGTGGGCAAAGGAGAATGACTGCATCAGTTAACAACTCCACCAACAATGCATTAGTGTGCTTGTTCTCAGCCCATTGTCATCTTCCCTTTTTGTCATCTTTGCCAATCTGAAGGGTATGAGGTTGAACCTTAGAGTTTGCTTTAATTTGCATTTCTTCCATTATTAGTGATTTAGGGCATTTTTTCAAATGAATGAAATAGCTTGCATTTCTCTTTTTGAAAACAGACCATTTATCTATTAGAAGAATGACTGTACTTACATATTTGTATTAATTCACTATATCTTGGCTATCAAGCTTTTATCAGAGAAATTTTTTGTAAAGATTTTTCCCAAGTTACCTATTTCCCTTCTAAATCTAACTGCATTGATTTATTTGTATAAACACTTTTCAATTTTATCATAAAATTGTCCATTTTTATCACCTATGTTCTCTATCCCTTGTTTGATCACCAACCCTTCCTCTCTTCATGGTTGTGAAAGATGTCCCCAATTTGTATATGGTATGACCTTTATGTATCTATATCATGAATCCATTTGGAACTTATTAATACATATGATATGAGATGTTGGTCTAAACTTAATTTCTACTTACTGCTTTTCTTTATTAATCATAGTATTTATATATTTTTTTAAAAATTTGATTTTAAAAGGAAGATAAGCAACTCAGTATATGCTGTACATATGTAGCTATGCAAAACATTACCATAGTAGATATATTGTAAAAGACTGAGTATATTTCCCTTCCTCCCATCCCACCTTCCACCTGGTCCACTCCCCACCTTGATCCTGTCCCTTTTCAAAATTGGGTGCTTCCAACTTCCCTCCCCCCCAGCCCACCCTCCCCTCTACCACCTTCCCCCATCTCCCTCCCCCACACACTCCTGTAGGGTGAGACACCCTATTTAGTATGCATGTCATTCTCTCCCTGGTCCAAATTCAATGAGAATAAGGTTTTGCCTTTTTGCCTTCCTGTTCCTCCCCTCCCCTGCAACTACCTTCCCCTGTCTCCTCTACATGAGACAGTTCATGCCATTGTCTCTCCCCATTCCCTCTCACCACATTACTCTCTCACCTCTTAACCTCACCTATTAAGTAAAATCCCTTCCTATTAAATTCGACCTGTGCCCTCTAACTATGTATACCTGAAAACATATATACACACATTCACATATGTATTCATATGCCCATATACCCTTCTCATACTGAGAAAAGTTTCATCAGTTACAGTTATTGTTTTTCCCTGTAGGAATGTAAATAGTTCAACTTTGATAAGTTCATAGTGATTTCTTTTCCCTGTTTACTTTCTCAAGCATCCTTGCTTCTTGTATCTGAATGTCAAATTTTCTATTCAACTCTGGTTTTTTCCTCAAGAATGTTTGAAAGTCCTCTATTCCGGGGCGGCTAGGTGGCGCAGTGAATAGAGCGCCGGCCCTGGAATCAGAAGGACCTGAGTTCGGAGCCGGCCTCCGACACTTAATCCATACAAACAAAATCCTAGCCGTGTAACCTTGGGCAAGTTACTTAACCCCAATTGCCCTAAAGGGGCGGCTAGGTGGCGCAGTGAGTAAGAGCGCTGGCCTCGGAGTTGGGATGACCCGAGATCAGATCCGGCCTCAGAAAATGAGCACCCATGCATAAATAATGACTAGCCGTGTAACCTTGAGCAAGTTACTTAACCCCAATTGCTTTAAAAAAAAAAAAGTCCTCTATTCCACTGAATGACCATATTTTCCCCTGAAACTTGATACTCAGTTTTTCTGGGTAGGTGATTCTTGGTTTTAATCCCGGGTCCTTTGCCCTGTGGAATATCATATTCCATGTCCTTTGATCCCTCAGTGTAGAAGCTGCCAGGTCCTTGTGCTATTCTGATTGTGTTTCCACAATACTGAAATTGTTTCTTCCTGTCTAGTTGTAATATTCTCTCCTTGATCTGGGAATTCTGGAACCTGGCTACAATATTCCTAGGAGTTTTCTTTTTGGGATCTTTTTCAGGAGGTGATCTCTGGATTCTTTCAACCTCTATTTTGCCCTCTGGTTCTAAAACATCAGGGCAGTTTTCCTTGAGAATTTCTTGAAGGATTGTTTCTAGATTCTTTCTTTGATCATGGTTTTCAGGTAGTCCAATAATTTTTAGGTTGTCTCTCCTGGATCTATTTTCCAGGTCAGTGTTTTTTCCCATGGGATATTTCACATTGCCTTCTATTCTTTCATTTGTTTGGATCTGTTTAACAGCATCTTGATTTCTCATAAAGTCACTAACTTCCATTTGCTCTAGTCTAATTCTGAAGGAATGATTCTCCTCAGTGAGCTTTTGAGATTCTTTTTCCATCTGGCAAATTCAGCTTTTTAAGGCATTCTTCTCCTCATTGCCTTTCTGAGCCTCTTTTGCCATTTGAGTTAGTCTATTTTTTAAGGTGTTATTTTCCTCAGGCTGTTGACTCTCATTTCATACTTTTCTTGCATCTTTCTCATTTCTCTTCCCAATTTTTCCTCCACTTCTCTTATTTGGTTTTTAAAATCCTTCTCAAGGTCATCTAGGGCCTATAACCACTTGTATTTTCATTTGGGGCTTTTGGTGCAGGAGTTCTCACCTCCCAGTCCTCCTCTTGTTCCATGCTTCAATCCTCTTTGCCCCCAAAATAGGAGTCTAATGTTTCATTTTTCTGTTTATTTTGTTTCCTTTGCCTAGGCATGTTGCCACTCAATTACTTGACTTTTGGGCTTGTTGCCACAGTAGGACTTTGCCACCAACCAGGGGAACTTCCGTCCCAAATGTTGGGGTTTTCTCAACTTCTGGAGGCATTAGTTGGGTGGCCTCTGTGAAGCCTCCACACACTCTGGCAAGCTGGTCACACACCCCAAGACCTCACCCCAGACCGCAATCCAGATCCAGGGAGGTTAAAGCAAGAGTGCTTACCCCCCAGACTGATCGCCGGATCCCCCTACAGTTTGCAGGCCAAGAGCAGAAGCTGCAACAGGGCAAGGTGGCGCAAGCTGCGCAGTCTCCTCAGCAGCTTCTCACCCCCAGGGGAAGAAGCTGATGCATTCTCCAACCAGTCCCAAAGTCCATAGGGCACTAACCTCTCACTTTGTCCTAGGCACCTATGTGTTGATAATTCTGGAAATGCCACAGCTGCTGGTGTTCTGGAGTCCCTCCAGTGGCCTGCTGGTCTGGCCACCCTCAGGCTAAAACTGAGACTCACCCAGGCCTGGACTCATCTTCCAGAGCACTGGGCTGGCGGCTCCCTGCCAAGCTGCAGGACTGTCCTTAGGGGGAAGTTAGCTTCTCTGTGTCATTTTGTGGGTTCTGGAGCTCCAGCGGTCGTTCATAGTCTCCCTTTTACTACTGTTTCTACTCCCACATCTTGGCTCCGCCCCCTCTACTTACTGCTTTCTAATGCTCCTAGTAGTTTTGTTGAATAATGATTTCTTACCCTTTAAGTTGCAGCTTTTGGATTTACTAAACACTATGATCTTATATTCAATTACTTCTGGGTTTTGTGCATCTAATTTGTTCAGTTTTTCTATTAATTAACCCTTACTGAATAATTTTGATGATCACTGTTTTCTAGTTATAGTTAGCTATTTGATTCTTCTAGGCCCCTTTCTTCTCACTTTTTTTCTCTTCATATTCTTGACCTTTCATTCTTTTGGATGATTTTGGTTATTATTTTTCTTATTTCTTCAAGTAACCTTTTAGTATGGTATTTAATCTGTAAATTAACTTAGACTGTATTGTTATTTTTATTATATTAAATCAGACTTCTTTCATAAATTGTTTTTTGTTATATGATAATTAAGTGAATGTCCACAGGGACTATTCAGTGCTGATAAGAAGAACTAAAATTGAACCAACTATTTTTGTCTTGGGTCAAATTGAACTTCAGATATGCCAACCTGATCAGTATCAAAAGAGGCAGCCTGGGAGAGTGTATAGAGAGTAAGCCTTGGAAATAGGAATACCTGTATTCAAGTCTTTCCTTTGACAAATTTTGATGTTGTGATCTTGGGCAACTCATTTAAACTCTCAGTGCTGCAGGCAAGTCTCTGAGACTAATAATGGTTAAGGATAGATTTCTATCTGTATCCAGGAAAGAAGTTTCCACATCTGGAATTCCCCAAACTGATGAAATCATAGGCATGTCCCTCCAAAAAAATAATATTATGAATGGATTCTTATTTATGAAGAACTATAACTAGAGCCTATTGTTGAGTAGTTTTTCAGTCATGGCCAACTCTTCATGACCACATTTGGGTTTTCTTGGCAGAGTTACTAGAGTGGTTTGTCATTTCCTGCTCCAGTTCATTTTACAGATGAGGAACTGAGGCAAAGAGGGTTAAGTGACTTGCCCAGGGTCACACGGCTAGTAAGTGTTTGTACTCACAAAGATGAGTCTTCCTGACATCAGGCCTAGCTTTCTATACATTGCATTACTTAGCTAACCCTTAGTCTCCATCTCAATCCAACAAACTTCTTATTGTTCGGATGTGTCAGACTCTTTATGAACCCATTTGGGGTTTTGTTAGCAAAGATACTAGAGTAGTTTGCCGTTTTCTTCTCTGGTTCATTTTACAGTTGAGGAAACTGAGGCGAACAGAGTTAAGTGACTCATCCAGGATCACACAGCTAGTGAGTGTCAGATTTAAACTCAGGTCTTCCTGACTCCAGAGTCAGTGCTCTATCCATTGAACCACCTAGCTGCTTCTGGTACTCAGATCATACACCATAACATATGATGACCTGTGATAAGGAGAAGGAAAAGAATTCTCAATTTCAGTATAAGACCCAATAAAAAGAGAGAATCCAGGGCATAACGAGGCTGCTTCTGATGAACCAATATTTGAATGAACAGGGCAGGGCCAAATTGGATGGGGAAGAGTCCAACTGGGGAGTAGCAGTCTCCAAAGAAGGGTTAGAAAGCCTGTCATCGGGTTGTTTCCTGCTTATGCACCAGACCCCAGTTAGAATATTTTAATTGTTCTTGCTAACATGTTGATAAGATCAAGTATTTCTACCTGCTATAGTAAAAGGCTTCCGCTACATTTTGGCATAAAATGGGATGCAATGTAAGATTTAAAATAAGGCACTAGTTGGTGGAATAAATTTGAAAGGCAAAGATCTAAACTTTCCTATTCCTTCACAATAATCCTAATGATGCCACCATGTTTGAACTATTCTTTTTCAGGGACTTAGTCCGCTTAAAAAAATTTTGTTTTAAGTTTTTCAAAAAAGAGTGAACAACATGAAATGGAAATTCATGGTTTTGTGTTGTTATGGTTTTATCTTTTTATGTTGTGCTGTGTACATGGAAATCTTTTAAAAAATCTTTTTGTATTTAAGTTCAAAATGAATAAAAATTTTAAAACGTGATTTTTGTTTTAGATATATTCTCCTATCTTATCAGTTTGGTTTCTTTTATATCTTGAACTCTGAGATTAAACTCTTTACCACACAATCTATTTTAGAGGCAGTTGAGACAGGAATCAAGAAGAATTCAGAACTCTCTTCCCTATTTATTTATCCCTAGGTTACCCAGAATATGGAGTTAGTTCTGGCTTCATTGGTTGGATCCCTTCTTTTAGCAGAACTATTATTTTTTCTCTTCCACAGTAGATTTCTTTTCTTGTTCTTCTTGGGGATTTTCTAGCTGTGTCTGTCATATTAAGTTCACTTCTTTTTAAAATTCCCACTTGGACTCTTCGGCAGATGCTGAATGTTACATCTGATCCAAGCTATTCATTTTACTGATAAGGAAGTTGAAGTCTAGGGAAGGGAAGTGACTTAGGGCTCTACTTAGGTAGGGGCAGAACCAGCATTAGAACCCACTTCCCCTAAGTCTCAGCCTATCACCCATCTTTTGCAGTTCTGTTACTATTCTTTGAATGGAGAACACTCAGATAATAATAGCTGATATTTATACATAGCATCTTAAAGTTTGCAAAGTTACACATTTGAACCTGCTCTGAGGTTTTCAAAGTTATATACAAAAAAGCACAAAGCACAGGACACACCAGTCTCAGAACTCTCCATGAACCAATCCCCATCACCTATGCATACAGCCTCTTAGACTCTCTCTCCAAAACATTCATCTTGGGGTAGCTAGGTAGAGCAGTAAGTGAGCACTGGCCCTGAAGTCAGCAGGAGCTGAGTTCAAATCCAGCCTCAGATACTTAACATTTACTAGTTGTATGACCTCAGTTGGGCAAGTCACTTAACCCCAACTGCCCTGCCTTTGCCCCTCCAAAAAAAAAAAAAAAGACCAAAACATCCATTGTTCTGTCTTCTGGGATTACAGTGTCTTTGCAAGAAAAGAGATAGCACTCAATGTTTTGGGAGGAAACTCAGAGTCTATGAGTGTAGGCGATTGTGACTGGTTGACAGAATGCTTTGGGTTTGCTGTGTCTCCCAATGCAGGGGGTCACATATGATTCTCATAGTAACCCTGTGACATAGATGCTGTTTTTAGCCCCATTTTTTGGATGGGTAAATGAAGCCTGAGAAACATTGAGTGACTTACCCAGATTCATATAGTCAATAAGTACTAAAACAGTTGACTAGTCATGACAAACAACATTTGTGCCTAGGTTTTCTTGACTTTAAATCAAGCTCACTATCTAACATGGTACCATCTCCCGAGGCCTTGAATGACTTTTGTTGTTTCCTTAGGGTTTTCTTGTATCAGTTGTATATGACCTGGGAGGGACTCCACTTTAGAGTGTACATAATTGCACGCACACACACAAACATGTATACTCTTCTCAGTACTTACATTCCGTGCCAGTCACCTAGAACTATATGATATTTATCATAAAAAGAATGGGCAAAGGAAGTGTGAGTAACTGATACTACAAAACAAAGAGTTCTACAGATGCATGCCCTGCTGATGGCAGGTCAAGATCAACATCTGTGGAGAGTATATTTTAGGAGTTCAACACTTTGTAGATCTCATTTCAATATAAAACATGTTCAGATGTAAACTCCATGATCATAGCCAAGCTTTTGTTCCATTAAAGAGATATTTCTACGAAGCTACCTTCAGTTTTAAGTTATTGAGAGTGTTTTTTTTTTTTATGTTGTGTCAGATGGTTTGAACCGTGGCTTCACAGATAAATTTCTTTTTTGCTATTGTTCAGTCACTTCAGTTATGTCCAGTTCTTTGTGATCCCCTTTTGGGGTTTTCTTGGCAAAGATACTAGACTGTTTTACCATTTATTTTGAATTTTGTAGATGAGGGAACTGAGGCAAGCAGGGTAAAGTGACTTGCCCAGGGTCACACAGCTAGTAAGTGTCTGAGGCTGGATTTGGACTCAGGTCTTCCTGACTCTAGGCCAAACCTTCCAATCCACTGTATCACCTAGCAAATTTCCTTAGGCACTGCAGCATTTTACCTGGCTTTTTACATTAGTGTGGTGGCTAACCTCTCACCAATGTAGAAAATGGGAATATAAAGTACTGAGATGATAAGGACTTTTGAGATCAACTAGACCAACCCTTTCATTTTATTAGTAAGGAAATGGAAACCCAGTCAACAACAAATCAACAGGCATTTTAATTTGCCAAACTATCTGGGAAGAGCTGGAGATACAAAGAAAAGCAAAACAAAAACAAAACCCCACCAAACAACCACAGTCCCTGCCCTCAAGGACCTTTCAGTCTACTGTGGAAGACAACAAACTACTAGGTAGAAACAAGATTGTACAGGATAGAATGGAGATAATCACTTCAGGAAGGCATCGAAGGGGATAGCGATAGGCTTCTTTGTTTGTTTGTTTGTTCTTTGGAGGGGAGAAAGCAAGGCAATTGGGGTTGACTTGCCCAAGGTCACACAGCTAATAACTGTGTCAAGTGTCTGAGGTTGGATTTGAACTCAGGTCCTCTTGACTCCAGGACTGCTGCTGTATTCATGGTGCTACCTAGCTGCCCCAGGAAAGGCTTCTTGTAGAAGGTAGGAATTTAGCTGGTGCTTGAAAGAAGACAGGGAAGTCAGTGAAATGACTTGTCTCCAAGGTCACAGAACTAGCTGTGTAAACTGTAGTGATTATAAGTGCTCATTTGTAAAGAAGAAACCACTTGGGTAGGAGACTACAGTTATCCCTTCCATATCATGGGGCCTTAGGGACACAGCCCCTTTAACTTCCCTCTGCCAATCTGGAAAATCAGCATAAAATACTTTGGCCATACCTTCATACCAGAGAAGTCTGGATTTTTTCTTTTTTCTTTTATGGGGTGTTTACAATACTGTATTGTAAAATTTGGGTTAAATATTTGGTGATAGGCTCTATGTTGTCTGATGGCCTTTGTGTTTTGCCTGTGGCTTCCATAAAACTCCTCCCCAAATTCCCATTTAATTTCTTATGCTACCCAGCAATATATCAAAACTGTGATGGGGAAAGTGCCAATGTAGAAGGGATAATTGTAGTTGAAGCAACTAATTGTGACAGTAAAATTGGGGCAGAGGAGAGTCAAGTCAAAATGCTGAGTGAGTGGGGGAGAGCTGCTTAGTGAGTCTGGGGGTCAGTTCAGATGGAACTTGAAGTTATGTTAATAATACTTTATTGATGTAAAACTTTACTGTCTGTGACACAAAGTACTTCCTTCTATTACTTTCCCTGGCTTTCTTTAAGTCTATAACACAAAGTACTTAAGGCTGTTACCTTCCCTGGCTTTCTTTAAGTCCCAACTGAAAGAAATTCAGCTTTCTGCGGGAAGCCTTTCACAATCCCCCCTAATTCCAGTCCCTTTCCTCTCACTATCTCCTATTTACCCTGTATGTAACTTGTATGCATATGTCTGCTTATTGTCTCCCCCAGTTCGATTGCAAGCTCCTTGAGGGTAGGGACTGTCTTTTGCCTCTTTATGCCAGTGCTTAGCACAGTGCCTGGCACATGATAGGTACTTAATAAAAGTTTTTCCGTCTAATTTCACTACATTTTCCCCTGTTGCATATAGTTTTAGCTGCTGAAGCTTTGTTACTGCAAAGCAGTCAGAGGCTGTGACATTATTGTGTTATTCTAGGTATCTGAATCCTCCATAGTCAGGCCCTGGACTGCTCCAGACCCAGGACACAAAGTACATCTAAGAGAGCACTAAAGTGGTGATATGTTTTTATTGTTATTTTAAAACAATTTTTTAAATTTTAGACAAATACTAAAACTTAAATACACAATAAGAAAAGAAAAAGAAACATTATAAACTTAAATATTAAAACCTAAATACAAAATAAGAACAGAAAAAAAGAACATTGCCATATCCATAGCAGAACGTAAAAGATAATTCAAAATATACAGCAAAAAAATTCTGTTTCAAGAAAGCCTGTATAATAAATACTACACATTGTGTTGACAGCTGTCCATCTTTTCTTTACTGCCTTGTAAGTTTTCTTTGGTTTTCTGCTATGCACTTGTGTTTTGTTCTGTTTTTAAAAAATTCAATTGAGAGAACCATATACCTGATCCTTCAAAAGTGAACTTAGGCCACTAGTAGTGGGAATTTTATGTGATGCCTTGTCCAGGAAAGATAATCTCTAGTACTTGACCAACATAAAAAAGGATTAGCTTACTTTTTATCTTTATTTTTTTCCTCATAAAATTGGGAAGAATCTTTTTTTTTCTTTTAAATTAGGAAGAATCTTGATATATATGAGAATCCATATACAGTGTCCCCAAAGTCTTAGTCCATAGCTAAAAGATTAAAGTTTAATTTTAAGTTGCTAAATCTTTTTTTTTTTTTTTGAGGGGGGAGGGCAGGGCAATTGGGGTTAAGTGACTTAAGTGTCTGAGGTCGGATTTGAACTCAGGTCCTCCTAACTCCAGGGATAGTGCTTTATTCACTGTGCCATCTAGCCACCCTAAGTTACTAAATCTTAAAACTGCACTAAGATTTTGGGGGACATTCTGTATATGACTATCTATACTCTTCTTCCAGGTTGTCTATAAAACCCTTCTCTACTGATGACCCGGGGCAGCTAGGTGGTACAGTGGATGGAGCACTAGGCTTAGAGGAAGAACTGAGTTCAAATCCAGCCTTAGACATTTACTAGCTGCAAGACCCTGGGCATGTTACTTAACCTCTATTTGTCTCAGTTCCTCATCTATAAAGTAGGAACACACTGGAGAAGGAAATGGCAAACTGCTCCAGAATTTTTGCTAAGAAAACCCCATGTACGAAAGTTCATGGGGTCACATAGAGTCAGACGACTGAACAACACACAACAACTCATGACCTGCCTTCACACAAAATTCATCAAACTCTTATTAATTTAGTATGATTATGGGGAGAAAGAGGGCATAAATTAATGTAATGTCTGGATTAGAAACTATTTTTAAGGATGGTTTCATTGCTTTCTAGTCACTGAACTGAAAGCCAGTTCCACCCACTTCTGGCTCACCTCACTAAATGACTTTGGGCTTTATAAGACTTCTCTGGTCCTCGGTTACCCTATCTATAAAATTAAGGGATTGAGCTAGTGATTCAATTCAACAAGTATTTATTTAGTGCCTATGGTATGCAAGGTACTGTACTAAGCCCTAGGGATATATATATAGAAAAAAAAAAGAAACAGATAACCCTTAACCCTAAGAACTGAAATTCTACTTAAATAATCTCTGAGGTCCCTTCCAGTTCTAATGTCTATGAATAATCACTTGAAATCATTCCACAAAAGATTGCTTAACAAGCCTGAGTCTACTTTAAAAAAAAAAATAGATGATTCATATTAATAAGCCCATTAAAGGTTTTTTAATCAAATGAGTTTTTAATCAAACAGTTTAAGTACTTAAATGATTGGTTTTCTTAATTGAATCCAATTTGTCCCTTGAAATCTTCTTCATCTTGTTTCATATCTAATTTGCTTAGGCAGTCATTTCTCTACACGTAGTATACTTTTGGCTCATGCCTGGGTGAACGTTGGCTGTTGAAATTTTTCTTTGAGATCTTTGATGTAGGTAACTTTGTGAGGAAGCTTCTTGTACCCATGCTGATCAGCAACTGTTTTACAACTTAAAGTCTTAGAAAGTGGTCTAGAGCTCCGAAAGGTTAAGTCATCAGCCAACGGTCACACTTCTAGTATGTATCTGAAGCAAAAATTGAACTCAGGTCATTATAACTGGCTCTCTATCACATTATGTCATGCCTCAGATGAATTGTTTTGTTTTTTTTTGGAGGAGGGAAGGCAAGGCAATTGGGGGTAAGTGACTTGCCCAAGGAATTATTTTTTTAAATTATATTTTATGGCATCTCTTACATTCAATGGTGAAAATGCTATTTTTGTTTTACTTAAATTTTTTAATATTAGGGCAATAGCTTAACTCAGTTATGAAGAGAGGCAGCTTAATTTTAAATTATTTTAATTTTCTATTTATGGGATAAAACAAGCATTTATATGACAGTATAATAAAGGAAAATGATTGTACATGAAACTGAAAATCTATTGCATACAAGTTGCTATTCCATTTACATATATAATAAATTTCTTTTTTTCCTTTTTTCTCTTCCTCTTCCCTAACCCCAGGATGTATACCATTATTTTACAGCTCCCCGTGTATACTTTTAGAAATGGAATGATTTTAACATGTCATCTCTTTTAAAAGATACTAGAAAAAATCTGCTTATTTTTAGCAAATATATTATTTGATAGGTTGTTTCAAGTCTATCAGATGGACTCAGTGGCATGGTTGGGGTTAAGTTAACATGCCACTCTAGGATTTACACAGTTATTCTAACCCAGCCAAGAAATAAGTCATCATTTAAACTTAAGTAAACACTCCACAGGTTTTTTAAAAAAATCTTTTGCTACAATTATTTACTCAACTTTTTCAAATGCCCTATTATGGAGAAACCTTCTGGGATGGGTCCAATAAAATCACACCTCAAGGAACCAAGGAACACATTGCAATAGCCTTAAGATTCCTGACCTTGGGGCAGCTAGGTGGCTCAGCAAATAGAGTACAAGGCTTGAAGTCAGGAGGACCTGAGTTCAAATTTGATCTCAGACACTTGACACTTAACTAATTGTGTGACCTTGGGCAAGTCACTTAACCCCAATTGCTTGGCTTTCACCCTCTAAAAAAAAAAAGATTCCTGACCTTGAAGTCAAGGTTGAACTTGACTCACTATGGCCTGAGACTGAGATGATGTGTACTAGAGGACACTAGTTCTCTGTCTGTGTAGACCGAAATTTTTTTTTGTCCTTTTTTGGAGGGGGGAAGGCAGGGCAATTGGGGTTAAGTGACTTGCCCAAGGTCACACAGCTAGTAAGTGTTATGTGTCTGAGGTCAAATTTGAACTCAGCGCCTCCTGACTCCAAGGCTGGTGCTCTATTCACTGTGCCACCTAGCCACCCCTAGACAAAATTTTTTTCAGAGATATGAGGTATTCTGTTAAAGACATAGTTCAGTGCTCTTTATTCCCATGACATTATGCTAATGTGCTCATGGAGAAGTGGGAGGCTCAGAAAGATTCTGTCTTCAGGTCATGAGAGACAGTTGTTCCCCCACCCACCACCCACCAGTGGAAATATCATTGAATTTGGACAAGACCTTGGTTTGAGACCCATACCTGCTTTTTCCTAGTTGTGCGACCTTGGGCAAATCATTTAGCTCCTTGTGGTTTTGGTTTATGCCTCAGACCAAGGACAAATCAGGGATTTGGACTAGATCAATCAGTTATTAAGGGTTTTCTGTTTTGTTTTGTTTTAAAAAATTAACACAAGCATTTATCTCTACCTCATACTGTCACCCTTCACTGAACAATTATATAAAATGAAAAAGTAAAACCCTTATATACATCATCCACTAAAATAAATTTCACCATTAGCCATATCCAAAAATACATATCTCAGGATTTTACATTTGATCCTGAAGGCAATAGGTAAGCACTAGAGTTTACGGAATAGGAGAAATATGTCCAGACTAGTAAGAATTAGCTAAAGCACAGTTTTATCTTGACATAGGCTTTTAGAAACATTTGTTGTTGTTGCTCAGACATTTTCAGTTGTGTCCAGTGGTTTGCCATTTTCCTCTCCAGATCATTTTACATATTAGAAAACAAAGTTAAGTGACTTGCCCAGGGTCACATAGCTAGTAATGTCTGAGGCCGGATTTTAACTGGGGGAGCTGTCTTCCTGATTCTAACCTCTTGCTTCATCTGGCTGCCCTTTATATTCCATAGATTTTAAAGAAATAGAGCTAAGTTTTGGAAAAGATACAGGTTCTCCCTGCATAGAGAGGGTAGAGGAGGAGTGTCGCTTTTGTCATTCTTGGCAAATGAAAATAGCTCTAGTTTTTCTTTATTGCTTCAGGTGACCCTGCACGATTCAGCTATAGATCTTTCTCATCATCTCACTCCCCACTGGGACAGTGACTGCAGCAATAACCACAACTTGGGAGAGGGTTAATCAATAGAATATTTATTAAGTACTTACTATGTGTCTGGTGCAGTGCTAGGTCCTGATATGTCCACCCAGCATGTGTGTGGCCCAGCAGCCCTCTCACCTCTAAGGCCACTCATGATTAGAAGCATTATTAAGGGCCTCAAAAGCCCCTTTACATTCCCACATATGCCATTCGGCTTCAATTTCTCTTATTCAATTAATTAGTCAAAAAACATTTATATATACTATGTTCCAGTTACTGTGCTAAGTAAGTACTGGGGATATACAAAGATATACAAAGGACAGTCCCTACCCTCAAGGAGCATGCAGTCTAATGGGAGAAACAACATATAAACAAATATTTACAGAGCAAGCTAAATAATTAGCTGAGGGAAAGCACTAGGATTAAGTGGAGTTGGGGTAAGCTTCCAGTAAAAGATGGGATTTTAGTTGGATCTTAAAGGAAACTAAACTGGTCAGTAGTTGGAGCAGAGGTAGGAGAGTATTCCAGACATGGGGAACAGCCAGAGAAAATGCCTGGAGCTGAGAGATGGAAGGTCTTGTTCATGGAACAGCCAGGAGACCAGTGTCCCTGAATCCAAGTGTGTATGTTGGGGAGTAAAGAAGATTGGCAAGGCAGAAGATTATAAAGGACTTTGAATGCATAACAAAACATTTTACATTTGATTCTGAAGCATTTTAGCATGTGATATATATACACATTACATACATTTTAGCATACACATTAGCATTCATTTTTACAAGATTCTTATGCATTTCTTACCCTAAATGCAATTTCCTCCCTTTTAGGACACTATCTTTTCCAGAGGTAATTGCAGATTCAAATAGTTCCATAGTTCTTGGAGCAGAATATGATTTTTGCCACATTTTGGAGGCATCTCTCCCAGCTGTATTGAACCCTTTCATTAAAGGACTTTATAAGTATATATAGTATGTAATATATGTACATGTATGTACATATACATATATGTACACATACACCCATATACAGAAGCAATAGAGTTTATTGAGGAGTGTAACATGATCCAAGCTGTATTTTAGGAAAACCATTTTATTGGTTAAATGGAGGCTGGATTGGAGCACAGAAAGACTCAAGGGAGGCAGACCCATGTAGCGGCGAGCACCCCAGCATCCCCAGGGGGGCTGCCAACACAGGTTCTTAGATCTGCTTTTCTAAAGGAAAGCCTCACCTCATTGTACTTCGTTCAGTTACGTATTGCTACTTTTATGTGAAAAAAAATGCATTCAACATTTTTTCCTGAGCAAAGTATGCAGAAAACCTGCTTAAATGGGGCATATAATTTTTAATGAATCAGGCCTTTAGTCCTAGGAAATGAACCAAGTATGATAAATAAGATGGAAGTTGGTGACTATCTAGGGTCTAGTAATCATAGCATCAGATTTGAAATCACCTGAGGATTTGTATGAAAGTTAGTAGCTCAAAAGGATTAGTCTTTAGACTAGCAGAGTTTGAGAAATGTAAAATAAATTGAAGAAAGTTGATTGTAATCAACTAATCAAAAAATCTCCTCCTGAAAACTGGGAAGTACTAAAAGGACAATCAGAGAGGATGCATGGCATTAATTGCAATAAAGGCAAGGGTTCATTGCTCATAAAAAAATTGTTGATTCCTTTCTCTAGGAGCCATGTGTTATTTACAAGGAGAAGTGTCTGTGAGTGCCCTACATGTTTTCCTTGGTTGTCTTTTAACCTCTGATATGTCAAATCTTTACTCCCTTACATAGAAACAGTCAAGTTTCATTTCACAGCCTCCACTTTAAAAGAAATGTGCACTAGTTAGCCAAGAAGAAAAGCATGGTTTGTGCACATTAAAACATAAATGAATGCACCCATTCTTTTATTTAATCTGATGCAATCCTTTAAAAATTTATTAACAGTTCCTGGAGATCATAAAGAAGGGAGAATGAACAAAATAAAAAAAAAAAAACTGGTACAATTGACTGGATTAAAAAAAAGCTTAAAGGGAGGCTATAGCTGGGGGGGAAACGTTAAATATATAAGATGTACATTTAATTTTAATGCAGCACCAGTGGGATATCAAGCATAAAACCTAGGGACACAATGTTTATTTAAATGTCTATTTATAGGGCATTGTCTTTTTTTAGTATTTCCCAAGAAATAAACAGAAGAGACTATGTATTTAATAAAGATTTTAGTGTACAGCAATAATGGGAAAATGGAGAAAGTAAAGGCTGGGCTTTTGAAGAATTTTAAATAAATAAAGTTGAATCATAGGAGATTCAGAGAATTGGAATTTTAGAGCTGGAAGGGACCTTGGTGGTCAGTCTTAAAAGTCACAATTGAACGGGATCTCAGAAATTGTACAGTTCAGTGTTTTCCGATACCAATCCATAGTAATTTCTTTGCTAGTCATTATAACTTTTACTAAAGTGCTTTATTTCTTCTTCAGAGCTATAAACTTAAAAAAATGCTGCCTCATTCTTCTTCTTTCTCTGTCTTCCTCATTTCATCCTCAGAACCTTTTCTCTCTTGATTCCTGTTCCTTGTGGCTTAAGGAGGTGCTTGCTGTGGTTGTTGGGGGCTGAGTGGTCCTGAGGGATGAATTTTTATATTTTATCTATAAGCAATAAAATTTGGATTGAGAAACACTGATCTAATTCATCCCCTTATTTTATAGATGAGTAAAGTGTGATACAGAATTTAGACATCATCTGTTCCAGTCTCCTAATTTTACAGATGAGGAACTGAAGGGAAGCTAAGAACGTGTCTAGGGTTACATGCCCCCAATAAGTGTTTGAGGTGGGATTTGAACTCTCATCTTCACGACTCCAAATCTAGCAGCAAGGTGACAAGTAATAATATTTTTGAATAAAGTATTGAGATATATTTCCTTTCCCCATGCTTCGATTTACTAAGTGGGGAAAATAAGTATGGTTGACTAGAGGTAGATAAAATGACAAGGTGGACTGGTGATTGGGAAAGACTGATCAAAGGAGAAAAGAAGCTGCTGAGTGAGAATGGTAGGAACAAGGGAGAGGAAAAGAATTCTGGGATATTTAGACCTTCTCTTAGATGGGAAGTTGACATAAAAAGATAAGTGAGCATTGTTAGTTGCTTTGCCTAATAAAGTAGTGGTCTTGCTAGTTGTATTATGGTGCTGAAAGTGTCATCAATAAATCAAGTCAATCAAAAAATGTTTATTAAGTTCCTACTGTGTGTCAGACATTTTCCTAGATGCGGACATTTGAAGAATACAGAACAAAGAATGAAACAATTCCTATTAAAATAAGTTTACATTAATGAAAAAGAACTAGGAGTTGGAGAAAGAATAAAAAAAATGGCACCCTTGGACAACCCTC
>WOXC01003270.1:0-90353 GCA_011680675.1 Gymnobelideus leadbeateri
TAGTTTCCTTCCTTATCTCTTTTAATTAGATCTATTTTTGCTTTTGCTTTATCTGAGATAAGTATTGCTACCCCTGCTTTTTTTACTTTAGCTGAGGCATAATAAATTTTACTCCAACCTTTTACCCTTACCCTGTGGGTATCCCTTTGTTTCAAATGTGTTTCTTGAAGACAGCATATTGTAGGATTATGGTTTTTAATCCATTCTGCTATCCGCCTCTGTTTTATGGGAGAGTTCATCCCATTCACATTCACAGTAATGATGACTATCTGTCTCTTCCCTTCCATCCTATTCCCTCCCCTGTTTATGTTTTTGTTTATTCCTTCTCCCTTCCCCTCCTTGAAGTTTTCCCTTTTGACCACCCCCTCCCTCAGTGTTCCCACCCAGTGACCCCCCTTCTTAACCTACCCTCTCCCCTTACTACTATTTCCCTCCCTTATAATCCCTCCCTTTAGTCTCCTCCTTTTCACCCCCCCTTACCCTCCCACTATCTATAGGACACAACAAATTTTTATACTTATCAGAGTAAATTACTCCCCATTTGATTCCAAACCAATGAGAGTAAATTTCAAACAATGCTCCTCTCCCTCCCTCCAATTCCTCTATTTAATGAATTTATGTGTCTATTCACGTTAGATTCTTAAACTTCACTGATTAATTTGATCCTTCTTTGAACCAGAACCAGTGAGAATAGTGTTTAAATGATGTTCCTCTCCCTCTTACTTTCCCTTCTTCTATAGTGTGTTTTGATGCCTCTTCAGATGGCATATTTTACCTTTTCCTAGCTCATCCTTTCCTTTTTCCCATTACAGTACCATTGATCCCCTTAATAGTCTTTTTTTTTTAGACTCCATGTTAGTGCATTCATACCCACACCCTCTAAGTATAACCCTTTTGCAGGTCATGATAATCATAGAGATTTCAAATATTGACAGTTATCAGCTCCACATATAGGGATGTGAACATTTTGCTCTTGTTGCATCCCAGGTAATGAGCTTGTGTTTGTGGGTGTGGGTGTGTGCACTTCTGCATGTGTGAGTCTATGTTACCCTTGTTTACCTTTTTATGTTCTTCTGGAGTCTTGTAATTGGAGATCAAATTTTCCATTGAGCTCTGGCTTTTTCATTAGGAAAGTCTGGAAGTCCCTTACTTCATTAAACGTCCATCTCCTTGCCTGAAAGATTATGCTCAGTTTTGCCGGGTAGTTAATCCTTGGTTGTAGTCCTAGCTCTCTTGCCCAACAAAATATCAAATTCCAGTCCCTCCGCTCTTTTAATGTAGAAGCTGCTAGGTCCTGTGTGATCCTAACTGTAGTTCCTCGATATTTGAATTGTTTCTTTTTGGCTGCTTGTAGAATTTTTTCTTTAATCTTATAATTCTGGAATTTGGCTACTATATTTCTTGGAGTTTTCAGTTTGGGATCTCTTTCAGGAGGAGTCCGGTGAATTCTATCAATAGCTATTTTATCTTCTGATTCCAGGACCTCAGGACAGTTTTCTTTGACAATCTCTTGGAGGATGTTGTCTAGACTGCTTTTCTCATCATGGCTTTCTGGTAGACCAATAATTCTTAGGTTGTCTCTCCTGGATCTGTTCTCTAGGTCAGTTATTTTTCCAGTGAGATATTTTACATTTTCTTGCAATTTTTCGATCATCTTGTTTTTTTCGATTGACTCCTGCTGCATCATAGAGTTCTGAGTTTCAGTTTGGTTGTATCTAATTTTTAGTGAATTATGGTCTTCAATAAGTTTTTGAAGTTCCTTTTTTAGGGAGGTATTTTCTTTTTCCAAGTTGGTCATTGCCTCCCTGATTTGGTCTTTAAAATTTTTCTTAAGCTCCTCCAGGAATGCTATTTGGGCTTGAGACCAGATCATGTTTCCTTCTGTGGTCTCTGGTGTGGGCAGAGAGTCTATATTGTCCTGTGTGTTTTGTTGTTCTTGCCCTGCATAGTATGCTCGAATAGACTTTCTTGCCTTCCCCTTCTCCTTTTCAGCTTCCTTCCTTCCCATTGTGACTTCCTGTTTCTTAGTGTCTCAGGCTATGAGTTTGGGGCCTGATCCTTGACTTTGAATACCTCTGGGTGGCTAGTTTATGGCTAAGTCAGGGAAGTCAGTGAGGAATGTAGATGTGTAGGTGGGGATGAGTCTGACCACTTCAGATTTCTGCCTCTATACCCCTGGGCTATAAGTAGGCTTTTGTTGGTGAGGTGAGGTGGGGCTTGTTGGGTCCCCTCCCTCTCTTCTCTTCAGATTCCTGGCTGACTCAGTTACACCCTTTCTTGGAGATTCTCAAGCCTGAGGCTATTTCCATTAACTTGGGATTTCAGTCTGGGTGGGAGACTTATCTTTGGGTTTTCTGCTTCATGAAGGAGGGATGGGAGGATCTGAGCAGCTAGAATTTACTTTGCTATTCCAGCCCCTGTATCATACAGGCAGGCAGTTTCTAAATTTCCAGGCTGGGGGCTGAATGCAGCCTGAGAAGCCACTCTCTCCACTGGGGGCCCGATTCTCCTACCTGGCTCCAATGATCTGTTCCCTCTGCGAGATGACTGCGATTCGTCCTTGGTAAGTCTGCAGGCTGGGGCTTTTTCTCTCTCTGGTGTAGTCTGCTTGCCTGCTCTTAGGTCTGAGCTGTGCAGACCCCACGCGCTCTGCGCTTGACCTGTGCGGGCACTCTGGGCAACCTCCTGTCTGGATTCTGCCACACTCTGTCTTCCACTGGGCTTCGTCACTCCGGAATCTGCTCAGATTTACCCTTTTGGACTTAGTGACAGAGGAGCTCAGCGAGGTTACTGCTTCCTTTCCGCCATCTTGGCTCCGCCCCCCAACATTTTTTTTAAATGAGGAGCAATAGAACTGGGAGTGATGGAGCCAGCTACTAAGAGAAACAATTGGTAAATTTTTTATATTAATATTTCCACCTCAGAAATTATGTTTGCTACAAATCAGGACTTGATTTATTGTGATGTTGATTATCAAAATTTAAGAAAGTGATGGAAAAAAGTTTAACAATGATGAATAAACTTAAACATTTATCCTGCATATTTTAACTTTTTTTGGAGAAGCGGTTGCTAAATACTTACAAGCAGCCCCCTGAATGGAACATTTGACACATCTCTTTTTGAAATAACTGCTGTTCTATAGCTGCAGAATGATAGATCACTTCAAGGAAAGAGAAGGTAAGTTCCATATTGGAACTATGCAACACTGAGCCAGTAAGGAATATTATTTTTGAGTATTTCAAAATTTTCCTTTTATGTGTATCAATGTGTAGTGTTTCTGTAAGCACCTTCTATACTTAGAAGATATTTTTTGTGTCTCTTGTTTTTCCTCAGAGATGTCCCACAGGTCTTACTCATGGTTTCAAGCTGTCCTCTTGAAAAAATTAACACTTTTTAACTAAGTATTAAATCTGTGATAATTTTGTGCCTATGTAATAGTATAGACTGTATGTGGTAGTGCTTTTGGAGACTGCTTTCTTTATTAGGTATATCATAATGTTTAGGGGCATTAAATATTAGTCTTTGATCCCCCAGATGTATAACTTCAGAGTATTTTGATTTGTTTTTTGAATATGCCAAATGTTTTTATTTAGGAATAAAGGGAACCTGTTTAGATACTTTTAAATATTTTATTACTGAGAAAAAAATGTCAGTATATATTGTCTTAAATTTCTTTTCCTTCTTTCAGATTAAGCTCATTTAGGAATTTCATGGGCTGGTTCCTGCTATGTATTTAATGAACTGGTGGGCTCCCCTAAGCTAGTGGCAAAGTGTATTTGTGATATACTGGCTTCCAACTTTGGCATTTTAACGAAGGATATAGGAAGTAGGCCAAGCAAGTTCACCCAATGTCTCCCTACGGTTTGCCCTCCAGTCTCAAAAATCTAGACAAGGCTTGCTTTTCCAAGTGTTTTAATTTTAAAAAATGGACAAAACTTATATGTATGGGACCTCTCAATGCTGTTTCATTAGCAAAATTCTTTTGATTGGGGATAGTGCTCCAAGTGATATGCAAATAAGAAGTTGAAAATCACCCACAGACCCGGGGAATTGATCAATAGCAAGAGGCATACATTAAAAAATGATGAAAAGAAATCCATTCACCATTTAAAACGCACACACTTCCTTTGAATGTTCATTCCCTGGACAATTAATTTCCCTTATGTGAGGGTGAAGATAATTAGGTTATCTAGAGGAAGCAGGGTTCCATTGGAGCATTAGAAATCTGCAAACTGAAACAACATGCATAGGGAATAAAAAATAATGTCCTGTCAGACTATACTGAGAAAGTTAGGAAGAATTTTCTTTGTGTGGAGAAAACCCTCATGAGCTTAGTTGAGGTGCAAGTCTTTTAAAGTTATCAATTATAGTTTGGGGTTATAATTTTATCTTTTATAAAGACAATCAAAAAAAGGACTAAACAAGTTCTTGAAATGCCACAAAAGAATATTGTAAATAAACTTTATGCCAGGAATTCTGATGACAAAAAGACAGGGGATTTAGCTTTTTATAATTTAAAAATCAAAACCTTTAATAGAATTAAATCTGTTCACTGATCTTTAAAAACCTTCTACCATACTCACTGAAGTAGAATGTGAGTTGAGTATACTATTTATTATGTTTGTCATACTGCTTTCCCATGTGGTGGTAAAGTACCTTGTACCTTTCTTTCTCCTTTCCCCACTCTCTTGTTCCATAGCAACCTTCACTGAAGGGGATGAACAGAGAATTCAGTAAAAGAGAGCTCTTTTTGTAGGCTACTTCCCTAAATCCTTCTTTCTGTTTTTTTTTTCCTCTCACTTAATCCTCAATACTTTTTTAAAAATGTATTTATTTACTTTTTTTTGGAGGGGGAAGGGCAGGGCAATTGGGGTTAAGTGACTTGCCCAAGGTCACATGGCTAGTATGTGTTAAGTGTCGGAGGTTACATTTGAACTCAGGTCCTCCTGACTTCAGGGCCAGTGCTCTATTCACTGCACCACCTAGCTGCCCCTAATCCACAATATTTTGAAATCTGGCTTCCAACCTGATTACTCACTTGAAACTGCACTCTCCAAAGTTTTCAGCTATCTTTTAATTTCCAAATTTGATTACCTCAATCTTCTTGATGTTTTTCTTTCATTTGACCTTGATGGCTACTCTTTCCTACTAGATAACCTTTATGCTCCAGCTTTTTGTGACATTAAAATCTCTTGGTCCTTTTCATACCTTTCTAAACACTGCTCAAATACTTTTGCTAGAACATCATTCTTATCATATCCCATAACCCCATTTACATCCAAAGGTTCTATTCTGGGCCAATTGATCTTCTTTTTCTGTCCTTTCTCTTACAGACCTCACCAGCTCCCATGGGTTTAATTTTCACATCTATTCATATCACTCTCAGCTTCATATATCCAACCTCAATTCCTCTTCTTAACTCTATGTCTGCAATAGCAGTTGCTTATTTGACATTTCATAGTAAATGCCCTGAAGAAAAGCAAGCACGGTGTGTTCAAATGTACTCAGTGTCTATCACCAAAAGCTTAAATATTTGCAAAAAAGGCTAGTATGATGTAGTTATAGATAGATGTTTAGATAGATGGATATAAATATATAGAAATGTGCATATGTGTGTATAGTATATATGTGTATGTATATATATACATACACATATATGTGTGTAGATAGATAGATCCATACACACACACACACACACACACACACACGCACACACATACACACACACACGAGCAGTCTTGGATGCTTACACTATACAATTATATACCTTTGCAGTCTTGGGCAAGTCACCCAACCTTCTCTTAGCCTCAATTTGAACTAGATAATATAAAGTTCCCTGGTAATTATTCTTGCAGTGTCACTAAATAATCTCTAATTATCTAGAGATTTCTAGTCATACTAACTGGGTAATAACTAAGATCCCCTGAAAATTTACTCATTTATCATGACTCTAATAATACTTCATGTTTATTATCTCATTTAATCCTTATGATAACATGATGAGGTAGGAATGACATGGAATATCATGCCCATTTTACACAGAAATGAAGTAAATCTCTTATAGTCGTAAGACCAAGTAATGGCAGTCAGGACTAGAGACTATCATCTCTCTGTTATTTATATTAAAACGTAATCCTTGTTACATGTCTCAAGGAAGAAAGTACTTTAGTTACTTATTTATATCATTTATTATTTCTGTGGTTTTCATACTAATTATCTATATCTGGAAAGGTTGACAGGTACTCAATATTGCCTGCATTACTAGATATACATATTGACTGATGGTTGATTTGTCCCATGATAGTTCTTACTGTATATCTCCATGATACTTTTTTTTTTTTACTAAGTCTTACAGACATGGTGAGGTGTAATCCTTCCAGATGTAAGATTCACTGAGTAATAAATTCACATTTTTGTTGTCTAAGGCAAAATGTTAGGAAGAACTATGTCTTGGTTAATAGCAAAATGAGTAGATCTTTATTGAAATGTACAGAAGTAAGTTGCAGAACTTTCTTTATAATGATATAATTATTTGTTACTTGTACCAATAAACACAAAGTCATAGCAACTAACAGTTGGAATATACTACAAAGGTCATCTAATCCAATTGATAAAGAATGCCTTCTATAATGTATGCCCTGAATGGTGATGCAATATTAACTCAAATGCTTCCTGTGAAAAGGAATCTGCTAAATTCTGGCCTAGCCAGTTCCTCTTTTATATCTCTAATTCACTTTTCTCCACTACCATCAACATAGCAAGGCTAAATTTGCTGAACTCAATCTTATAACTGAATCTTATAGCTGTATGTATATAATTGGCATTTCAAAAAAACTTTTTTTTTAAATTTTAGACTCAAAGGTCGTTACACAAATTCAGAGGAGAGAAAAAAAAACTATATCATAAATTTTAATATTGAAACAAATACAAAGAAAGAAGAAAAAGCATGTTGTGTACATAGAAGAACTTAAGAGAGGATTTGAAATATGTAAAATTAATTTTCATTTCAAGAAAGATTATATGGTAAATAATATACATTGTGTTGAGAATTCTCCATCTTTGCTTCCTTGTAAGTTTTTTTTTTGTTCTCTGCTGTGTACTTTATTTACTTTGTTCTTTTTCCCCCTCCCCCCAACCTTCCCTGAGGATAAAAGTTTAGATATGTTTCTCTATAGCTATAGATATATACATGCATATATACATATATACATACATATGTAGACATATGTAGACATATACTTTCCCAAATATACTCTACTCCTGGTCTTGTTTTAATGATTGTGCATATCTCTTGTTTCTTATCCCTCCTGCCTCCTCTACTTTACTTCTACCCACTACCTTACCCTCTTAATACTTGCCTACCCCACTCTAAGGATCCCTCCCTTATCCTCCATTTCCCATAAATCTAAAATGCCACTCTTTTATCTGCTCCCTTATCTTCCCCTCTAAAGATCTCTCCCTTGTTCTCTCTCCCTCCCCATTCCTGTATCATTTAATTTCTTCTGAATTTAGAAGACTCTTATACTCTTCTAAATATATTTGTATTGTGACCTCTTAAACTCATTCTCAATGAAAGTAGGGTAACAGAACTATCAGCCCTCCTCCCCCATCTAATTCCTCTGTATTGATTCTTTCTCCTGTACCTCATTTATATAAAATGATTACTCTTTTTAGCTGTTTCTAAGTGGTTTTACTTTTTAAATTAATATCATACTCAATCTTTCTTATGAGCTACCAAATTATTTATAAGAATCTTAGACATACACTTTGCATTTTACATATTTAAAAAGTAAACAGTTCATCCTTATCAATCACTTATAATCAGCCTTTGGTCTGTACCTTATATTTACATTGGTTCTTGTATGTCAAATATTCTATTAAATTCAGGATATTTTTTTGGACAAAATTGTGTAAGTTTGAGAGTTTGTCAAATGTCTATGTTTTTCATTCAGGATAAAACATAACTTTTCAGGGTTTGATATTTTTGGGTGGAGTCTCAGTTCTTTTGCTCTTTCTTAAGTTGTATTATAGAATTATAAGACCTGCAATCTATTATTGTCTCTACTCCTAGGCCTTGTGCAATTTTAACTGTGGCACTATCATATTTAAATATTTTAATCTTGATGCTTTTAATATCTTATCCTTGACTTGGGGGGTTGGGAATTTGACTATAGTATTCCTATGAGTTTTCCTTACAGGATCTCTTTTTGAGTGGTGATTGATGATTTTTTTTTTCTATTTCTACTTTCCCCCCTTGTCCTAATGCTTTAGGACATTTTTCTTTAATTATTTCTTGTAACATTGTATAAAGATTATCTTTTTGGTCAGAACTTTCACTTTGTCCAATAATTTATTTTATTTTATTTTCTTGATCTATTCTCTAAATCTGTTGTTTTTCTTATAAGATGTTTCACTTTCTCTTCTATTTTTTTTCATTATTTGTATTTTGTTAATTATTTCTTGAACTCATAATTTTGCTGGTTTCACTTTGCCCAATTCAATTTTCAAGGTGTCATTTTTCCTCTTAAGATTCTGGATCTCCTTTTCTGATTGATTGACTTTCCTTTCATATGTTTCCTGTTTTTATTGGATAATTCTTTTTTTTTTTTTTTAGATTTTCCTCCATCTCTGTCATTTCATTTTTAAAGTCTTTTTTTTATTAATTTATTAGTTTAGTTTCAGTTAACAAGTTTCAATTCCATAGTTCCTTGATTTTCAAATTTCCTTTACTTCGCTCCCCCCTCCCCACACGACAGCATATAGTCCAGTATATGATCTGCAAATGCATTCATTTTAAACATTATTCCAATTACAAAGGTGTATTGTATTAGGTGGGATGAAAGATGGTAAGGAAGAAATAAAACCAAACAATGAAAAGAACAAGATCATTTAGTTTGCTTCCATCAGGATTCAGGTTCAGTTCTTTCTAGTCATATTTCTGGATGGCACATTTCTCTCTTTCTTGAGTCTTTTGGGATTGACTTATATCACTGCATTGCTGAAAAGAGTCCAGTCTGTCATAGTTGGTCATCACAGATATGGTATATCTGTGATTGTATACAGATTTCTTCTGATTCTACTCTTCTCACTCAGCATCAGTTTGTATAAGTCTCTCCAGGTAATTATGAAATCCATCACCTCTTCATTTCTTATACCACTATAATATTCCATTACATTCATATACCACAACTTATTTAGCCATTCCCCAATTGGTGGGCACCCCTTCAGTTTCCAATTCTTTGCAACCACAAAAAGGGCTGCTAAAAATAATTTTGTACATACGGGTCTTCCTCCCACTTCTATGATCTCTTTGGGATATAACCCTAGAAGTGGTATGGCTGGGTCAAAGGGTATGAAATTATTTATAATCCTTTGGGCATAATTACAGATTGCTCTCCAGAATGGTTGGATAAGTTCACAACTCGACCAGCAATGTATTAGTGTTCTAATTTGTCCACATCCTCTCCAGCATTTGTCATTTTCTTGTTTTGTCAACTTAGCCAATCTGACTGGAGGGATGTGGTATCTCAGAGTTGTTTTGATTTGCATTTCTCTAATTAATAGTGATTTATAGCTTTTCTTCATGTGCTTATAGATATCTTTAATTTCTCTGAAAATTTCCTGTTAATATCCTTTGACCACTTATCAATTGGGGAATGACTTGTATTCATATAGATTTGGCTCAATTCTCTATAAATTTTAGAGATGAGTCCTTTATCAGAGACACAAGTTGTAAAAATTCTTTCCCAGTTTCCCATCTCCCTCTTGATCTTGGTTACATTGGCTTTGTTTGTACAGAAGCTTTTCAATTTAATGTAATCAAAATGATCCATTTTGCATTTTATAATGCTCTCTAATTCTTGTTTGGTCCTAAAGTCTTCTCCTCTCCACAGATCTGTCAGGTAAACTATTCCTTGCTTTCCCAAATTGCTTACAGTATCATCCTTTACACCTAGATCATGCACCCATTTAGACTTGATTTTGGTATATGGTGCTAGATAATGGTCTATGCCCAGTTTCTGCCATACTGTATTCCAGTTTTCCCAGCAGTTTTTGTCAAATAGTGCATTCTTATCCCAAAAACTGGGATCTTTGGGTTTATCAAACAATAGATTGCTATATTCATTAACTGCTGGGTCTCCTGCACCCAATCTATTCCATTGATCCACTACTCTACACCTCTGCCAGTACCAAGCAGTTTTGATGACTGCTGCTGTATAATACAGATTAAGACCTGGCATAGCTAGTCCACCTTCCCTAGCGTTTCTTTTCATTAATTCCCTTGATATTCTAGACCGTTTGTTTTTCCAAATAAATTTTGTTATTATTTTGTCTAACTCTAGAAAGTAGTTTTTTGGTAAATTGATTGGTATGGCACTAAATATATAGTTTAGTTTGGGTAAAATTGTCATTTTTATTATATTAACTCGACCCAGCCATGAGCAATTGATATTTTTCCAACTATTTAGATCTGCTTTTATTTGTGTGAGAAGTGTTTTGTAGTTGTGCTCATATAGATTCTGGGTTTGTTTTGGCAAGTAGATTCCCAAATGTTTTATAATGTCTACAGTGACTTCAAATGGGATTTCTCTTTCTATCTCTTGCTGTTGAGTTTCATTAGAGATGTACAGGAATGCTGAGGATTTATGTGGGTTTATTTTATATCCTGCAACTTTGCCAAATTTATTTATTGTCTCTAGTAGGTTTTTACTTGATTCTCTAGGATTCTCTAAGTATATCATCATATCATCTGCGAAGAGTGATAGCTTGGTCACTTCTTTACCTAAGTTGATTCCTTTGATTTCTTTTTCTTCTCTAATTGCTACTGCTAGTGTTTCTAGTACCAGATGGAATAAGAGGGGTGATAGAGGACACCCTTGTTTCACTCCTGATATTATTGGGAAGGCTTCTAGTTTATCCCCATTGCATATAATACTTGCTGATGGTTTTAAATAGATGCTATCAACTATTTTGAGGAAGGCTCCATTTATTCCCATACTTTCTAGTGTTTTTAATAGGAATGGGTGTTGTACTTTGTCAAAAGCCTTTTCTGCATCTATTGAGATGATCATGTGGTTTCTGCTAGTTTTATTGTTGATATGCTCAATTATACTCATGGTTTTCCTAATATTAAACCATCCTTGCATTCCTGGAATGAATCCTACCTGATCAGAGTGTATTATTTTTGTGATAAGTTGTTGGAGTCTTTTGGCTAATATTTTATTTAGAATTTTTGCATCTAAATTCATGAGGGAAATTGGACTATAATTTTCTTTCTCTGTTTTATCTCTTTCTGATTTAGGAATCAGTACCATATTTGTGTCATAGAAAGAGTTTGGTAGGACTCCTTCACTCATTTTCCCAAATAGTTTGTAGAGTATTGGAATCAATTGTTCTTTAAATGTTTGATAGAATTCACTAGTAAACCCATCTGGCCCTGGAGATTTTTTCCTAGGGAGTTCTTTGATGGCTTGTTTGATTTCTTTTTCTGAGATGGGGTTATTTAGGTAATTCACTTCCTCTTCAGTTAATCTGGGCAACTTGTGATTTTGTAAATATTCATCCATTTCACTAAGATTGTCATATTTATGTGCATACAATTGGGAAAAATAATTCCTCATTATTTTTTTGATTTCCTCTTCATTGGAGGTAGATTCACCCTTTTTATTTTTGATACTCATAATTTGGTTTTCTTCTTTCTTTTTTTATCATATTGACTAAGGGTCTATCAATTTTGTTGATTTTTTCATACAACCAGCTCTTAGTTTTATTTATTAATTCAATGGTTTTCTTAATTTCAATTTTATTAATTTCACCTTTGGTTTTCAATATTTCTAATTTAATACTTAATTGGGGATTTTCAATTTGTTCTTCTTCTAGGTTTTTCAATTGCATGTCCAATTCATTGACCTCCTTTCACTCTGCTTTAATTAAGTATGCACTCAGGGATATAAAACTTCCCCTGAGAACTGCCTTTAGTGCATCCCACAAATTTTGGTATGTTGTTTCATTATTATCATTCTCTTGAATGAAATTATTGATTGTTTCTATAATTTCTTGTTTGACCCCCCAATATTTTAGGATTAAATTGTTTAATTTCCAATTAGTTTTTAGTCTATCTTTCCATGGCCCTCTATTGCATATAATTTTTATTGCATCATGATCTGACAATGCTGCGCTTAATATTTCTGCCTTTCTGCACTGGATTGTGAGGTTTTTATGCCCTAGTACATGGTCTATTTTTGAGTATGTACCATGCACTGCTGAGAAGAAAGTAAATTCCTTTTTATCCCCATTCAGTTTTCTCCAGAGATCCATCATATCTAGTCTCTCTAAGATTCTATTCACCTCCTTAACTTCTTTCTTGTTTATTTTGAGGTTAGATTTATCGAGTTCAGAGAGGGGAAGATTAAGGTCCCCCACTAGTATAGTTTTGCTATCTATTTCTTCCTCTAATTCCTTTAACTTCTCCTCTAGGAATTTAGATGCTATACCACTTGGTGCATATATATTAAGTAGTGATATTGCTTCATTCTCGATGGTGCCTTTTAGTAGGATATAGTTTCCTTCCTTATCTCTTTTAATTAGATCTATTTTTGCTTTTGCTTTATCTGAGATAAGTATTGCTACCCCTGCTTTTTTTACTTTAGCTGAGGCATAATAAATTTTACTCCAACCTTTTACCCTTACCCAGTGGGTATCCCTTTGTTTCAAATGTGTTTCTTGTAAACAGCATATTGTAGGATTATGGTTTTTAATACATTCTGTTATCCACCTCTGTTTTATGGGAGAGTTCATCCCATTCACATTCACAGTAATAATGACTACCTGCCTCTTCCCCTCCATCCTATTCCCTCCCCTGTTTATGTTTTTGTTTCTTTCTTCTCCCTTCACCTCCTTGAAGTTTTCCCTTTTGACCACCCCCTCCCTCAGTGTTCCCACCCAGTGATCCCTCTTCTTAACCTACCCTCTCCCCTTATTACTGTTTCCCTTCCTTCTAATCCCCCCCTTTAGTCTCCTCTTTTTCACCCCCCCCCTTACCCTTCTGCTTTCTATAGGACGAAGTAAGTTTTTATACTTATCAGAGTGAATTACTCCCCATTTGATTCCAAACCAATGAGAGTAAATTTCAAACATTGCTCCTCTCCCTCCCTCCTTTTTCTCTATTTAGTGAATTTATGTGTCTATTCACATTAAAATATTAAACTTCACTGATTTAAGTTGATCCCTCTTTGAATCAGAACCAGTGAGAATAGTGTTTAAATGATGTTCCTCTCCCTCTTTCTTTCCCCTCTTCTATAGTGTGTTTTGATGCCTCTTCAGATAGCATATTTTACCTTTTCCTAGCTCATCCTTTCCTTTTTCCCATTATAGTACCTTTGATCCCCTTAATAGTTTTGGTATTTTTTAGACATCAGGTTAGTGCATTCATACCCATACCCTCTATCTAAGTATAACCCTTTAGAAGGTCATGGTAATCATAAAGATTTTGAATATTGACAGTTATCAGCTCCACTTATAGGGATGTGAACATTTTGCTCTTGTTGCATCCCAAGTAATGAGCGTGTGTTTTTGGGTGTGGGTGTGTGCACTTATGCAAGTGTGAGTCTGTGTTTCTCTTGTTTACCTTTTTATGTTTTTCTTGAGTCTTTTAATTGGAGATCTCTCTCAGGAGGAGTCCGGTGAATTCACTCGATAGTTATTTTATCTTCTGATTCCAGGACCTCAGGACAGTTTTCTTTGACAGTCTCTTGGAGGATGCTGTCTAGGCTGCTTTTTTCATCATGGCTTTCTGGTAGACCAATAATTCTTAGGTTGTCTCTCCTGGATCTGTTCTCTAGGTCAGTTATTTTTCCAGTGAGATATTTTACATTTTCTTGCAATTTTTCGATCTTCTTGTTTTGTTTGATTGACTCTTGCTGCATCATAGAGTTCTGAGCTTCAATTTGATTGTTTCTAATTTTTATCGAATTACGGTCTTCATTTTTTTTTTTGAAGTTCCTTTTTTAGGGAGGTATTTTCTCCAATTACTTCATTGAGATGTTTTTCCAAGTTGGTCACTGCCTCCCTGATTTGGTCTTTAAAATTTTTCTTAAGCTCCTCCAGGAATGCTATTTGGGCTTGAGACCAGATCATGTTTCCTTCTGTGGTCTCAGGCGTGGGTAGAGAGTCTATATTGTCCTGTGTATTTTGTTGTTCTTGCCCTGCATATTATGCTCGAATAGACTTTTTTGCCTTCCCCTTCTCCTTCTCAGTTTCTTTTTTTCCCATTGTGACTTCCTGTTTCTTAGTTTCTCAGGCTATGAGTTTAGGGCCTGATCCTTGACTTTGAATACCTCTGGGTGGCTAGTTTATGGCTAAGTCAGGAAAGTCAATGAGGGATATAGATGAGTAGGTGTGGGTGAGTCTGAGCACTTCAGATTTCTGCCTCTATACCCCTGGGCTATGAGTAGGCTTTTGTTGGTAAGGAGAGGTGGGGCTTGTTGGGACCCCACCCTCTATTCTCTTCTGCCTCCTGGCTGTCTCAGTTACACCCCTTCTTGGAGACTCTCAAGCCTGGTGCTATTTCCATTAACTTGGGATTTCAATCTGGGTGGGAGACTTATCTTTGGGTTTTCTGCTTCATGAAGGAGGGATGGGAGGATCAGAGCAGCTAGAATTTACTTTGCCATTCCAGCCCCTGTATTATACAGGCAGGCAGTTTCTAAACTTCCAGGCTGGGGGCTGAATGTAGCCAGAGAAGCTGCTCTTTCCACTGAGGGCCCAACTCTACTACCTGACTCCAATGATCCTACCTGTCTCATAGATGACTGTGATTCATCCTCGGTAAGTCTGCAGGCTGGGGCTTTTGCTCTCTCTGGTGTAGTCTGCTTGTCTGCTCTTAGGTTTGGGCTGTGCAGACACCACACGCTCTGCGCTCGACCGGTCTGGACACACTGGGCAACCTCCTGGGCTGGACTCTGCCACACTTCGTCTTCCAGTGGGCTCCGTCACTCAGGTTTCCACTCAGATTCACCCTTTGAGCCTTAGTGACCAAGGAGCTCAGCGAGGTTACTGCTTCCTTTCCGCCATCTTGACTCCTCCCCCAGGATTCCCATTTTTAAAGTCTTTTTAAAGAACTATGAATTCTTTTTGGGCAGGCAATCAGTTGACAGTACTCTTTGGGGGTTTCTTTACTTCTATATCCTCCTCTGAAGATGAACCCCCATCATCTCTATTCCCATAATGCCTTCCTATGTTTTGATTCTTTATCCTTTCCCTGTGCATTTTTTGTGGTAATAATCTATTTTTTGTAATCACCTCTAGTCCTGGAAGATGAGAAATTCTGTCTCCTGCCCCAGATCTTCAGTTCTCCCATCTAGCCTGGAACCAAAGCCAAACCTCCACCCTCCTGTAAGTGCCCACAGCCAGGAACTTTCTGCCCCCACTGCTTCTATACTTACTGGTGTGTTCTAGTTCTTTCTTGCCCCTACCATTCTTCACATCATAGCTGGATCTGGCCTTTCTTGACAGTAGAGGTTCCCTCAATCTTCCCAGGCTCAGATGACCAACTCCCCTCAGTATTGCAGAGGGCAAAATTTCAGGTGTCTGGGGCCAAGGCAGCTTCTCAAACCAACTATCTCAGGACTTGCCTCTTGTTTGAGAGCCTTGGGGCATGTTGTTAAAACAGAACTTAGCCTCAAGGTGTTTACTCTTCACAGGGACCAAACCTCATCCTCAGATTTTTCTTCTGATGTTTTTAAATAGTCTCAGGAAGACCTTGGTTGTACCCCTATTCTTATTTATCTCCACCCACACGTTGTTTGCCCTAAAGTGTTATTTTAACTTCTGTGGGGAAAAATCTTCAGAGCCTGAAATTTTCTGTCCTACCCTGTGGTCTTCCCAGATTCCTCTCCCACCAAACTTTTTTTCTTTTTTGAGGGCAATTGGGATTAAGTAACTTGCCCAAGGTCACATGGCTAGTTTTTTTGTTTGTTTGTTTGTTTGTTTGTTTGTGTGTGTTAAGTGTCTGAGGCTGGATCTGAACTCAGTTCCTTCTGACTCCAGGGCCAGCTCTCTACTCACTGCTTCACCTAGCCACCCCCTACCACAAAACTTTTTAAAATATTTGAACACTCATGTTCTTCCTAAACCTTCATCTCTTTGTAATGAAAATTTTCACTTCTCTCTAAAGAGCCCTTATGGTTATAAATAATATATGAAAAGGTGACATTGATAACTATTTGTAAACATTAAATAAATAATTGCAGGCATTTACAAAGTATAAGTAATTAGAGCCTCAGTTTGATTTCAGTAAATCATACTATTGAGTTTTTTCCAAGATAGTCCAAGATTTAAATTAACTTTGAATTGTGTTGGAGATCCTAAGTTTACATATGTGAAACAATTAAGCTATAGCACAATGCAATATATAAAGAATGAAATACTGGATATATTAAAGAATATGACATATTGGGAAAATATGACAAAAGAAACCACTGAACTACTAAGTAGGAATCTAGGCTCAGCTACTTAATTTGCTCTAGGAAAAGGATAACAATTCAATTACTTAACCTCTCTGAGCTTTAGTTCCACCTTCCCCCCCCCGCCCTACACACACACACACACACACACACACACACACACACACACACACACACACAGATATAGGAAAATTTGCACAAGATAGCTCACACTTTTGTTTTGAGGAAATTGGTTTGTAAACTACATGAAATGTTTTGGTCTATGAACATCACCATATTGCAGTAAGATAATAAAGGTTATTTTTTTTCCCTTCCAAATGAATGTGAATAAACCTATCAAGTACCAAATTCTATATTATCGTTAATAAACTTATTGGGGGATCAAGAAGAAGAAAGATCACTTTTTCTTTGAAACATTAGGGGAAATTTAATGAAAGAAAAAAATGCTAATAGATGAGAATAATGTAGAAGTTTGAGAAGAGAAGGAAAATCATGAGAAAAACAAATGAGCAAATGTTAAGAGGTGGAAATGAGCATATTTTATGTGAAAAAAAATGTATAGAGTGTAGTAGCCTGGAACAGGGGACACTTGTTGGGTAAGAACAAGAAATAAACTTCAATGAGAAAGAATTGTTTTGTTTGGAGTTTCAATTGTTTAAGAAACCAGAAATGAAAACTAGTTCTGCTATCTATAAAGTTTAACTAAATCACAAGCACTGGGCATAATTCAAGTCAATATTATAACTGGTGGAATATGACTACTACCAAAACTAAGAATTCCCACAATGCTGACACAGTTATGCATGAGAAAAGTGAAAATTAAAGCTATTAATGACTTGTAAAATGTATTATCTATTTTTAACATTTTTCCTTTTTCAATTTTGACCTCTAAATTCTCTCCAACCTCTAACTTTGACTCCCACCATCACAAAGACATCAAGAAATATGACATCAATTTTATATGTGATATCAACAAAAACATATTTCTATAATAGCCATACTTCCAAAAAAGCATGAAACTTAAAAGTGACAAAATTATACTGTGTATATATGTGTATAAGTGTGTGCTTAGAATTCATCAGTTTTGTCTCTCTGGAGGTGGTTAGCATTTTTTCATTATGGTAACTTCCAAATTGTGTTGGATCATTGTATTGATCAGAGGAGCCAAGCCTTTCACACTTGATCATCATTACATTATTACTATCACTAAACACAATGACATTCCAGTTCTTCTCACTTCAATTTGCATCAGTTCCCACATAGTTCTTGATGTGTTTTTTTTCTCTCTGAAATTAATCCCCTTATTAATTCTTATAGCACAATAATACTCCATCATAGTTATACACAACAACTTGTTCAGCCATTCCCCAATTGTTGTGCACCAACTTTATTTCCAATTCTTTGCCACCACAAAAACAGCTGCTATAAATATTTTTGGTAGATCTTTATACTTTTCCTTTTTCTTGGATATCTTTGGAATAAAGAGCAATTAATGATAATTAATTAATTACAACCATTATTTAATAATTAATAGTTAATGCAAAGCTTTTGCATAGTTTTATAGCCCCTTTAGAGTAGTTACAATTTGTTCTCCAGAATGATTGGTCTAGTTCACTGCTACACCAGTAGTTCATTAGGGTATTTGTGGTTCCATGATATTTGAGTGATTTCTATCTGGCTACTTGAAGTATTTTCTCTTTGACATGAGAATTCTGGAATTTGGCTATAATATTCCCAGGAATTTTCATTTTGGGGATCTCTCTCAGGAGGTTATTGGCAATTTTCCTAAAAAAAATTCTTGAAATATAATTTTCAATCTCTTTCTTTGATCATGACTTTCATGTAGTCTAATATTTATTAATTTATCTGTCACTTATCTATTTTATAGTTCAGTTGTTTTTCCAATGAGATATATCATGTTTTCTTCATTTATTTTTCATTTTTGACTGTGTTTTATTGTTTCTTGTTGTCTCATGGAGTCATTTAGAATCCATTTGGCCAATTCTACTTTTTAATGTGTTCCTTTCTTCAATGAATTTTTGTACCTCCTTTTCTATTGGACTCTTCTGCCAAATAAAGATTTCTTCTCTTCAGTGGATATATGTGACTTTTTTTACATTGGGTCAATTCTGTTTTTAAAGTGTTATTTTCTTCAGTATTTCACCTTCTTTAACCAACCTGTTAATTCTCTTTTCATAATTTTATTGCATCATTTCTTTTCCAAATTTTTCCTATACCAATCCTATCTCTTTCTTAAACAATTCCAGTAATTTTTGTTGGGATTGGGTCCAATTAGTATTTCTCTTTTTTGCTTTTTGGTAGCTGTTTTCACATTGTTTTCTTCTGAGTTTTTATATTGGTCTTCCTTACTATTATAGTGGCTTTTTATGGTAAAATTCACTTTTTCTTGTTTGCTAATTTTAACAAGCAATAGTTTACTTTGAACTTTATGTCAAAATTGGGCTCCACTTGGCAATGGGGTGACACTCTCCCAAGCTTCAGATTTTTTTTTTTTGTGCTACCATTTTCAGAACTGTTTCTTGGATTGTGGAAGGTTTTGTTGTTGTTGTTTTGTTTTTCTTTCAAGGTAACATAATCCTGAAAAAAGTATGTTCACTGCACTCCTGGTTCAAGTTATAGTATTTTTTTTCCTCAAGAAAAGTCTCTGATCCTGTATAATCATACATGCTAGTGTTTCTCTTTGCTTTGTAACTGTGACCTGGGGCCCTTCTCCCTTTTGACCAACCTCTTGTACTCTTCTCTGCCCTGGAACTAAAACCTAGAATAGCATATGGGTAATAGTTTTCAATTAATGCTGGGTGTGCCTGACAACTGACGGTACTCTGAAATCTTTTTCTGACCAATTATCAAACCCCCTTACAATCTCTGGATTGAGAGTTCATGAAGCTGCTGCTGTAACTGTTGCTATTGCAATGTGTGGAGGCTCCAGTCAGACCTCTACCTCAGTGTTTCAGACTTCTGCTGACCCTTTAAATTTTCTTAGTCCAGGAAAAGATACCCCCCTAACCTTTGGCTGTCTCTGTCACTCCCAGATGTTATTGGAGACATTATTTTAAGGTTTTTGGAGGGGAATATTGGGAGAATTCAAGATTAGTCACTGCCTTTAATCCACCATCTTGTTTCTGCTTATTAATTATTTTGGGATAGAATAAGTATTTTCAATATTTTTGTTGTATTCTTTGCCTATGAGCTAAAGAAATTCATTGTATACTGCAAGACAAAAGATTTTCCAAGGACACACACAACACATGCAAATTCAAATGCAGCTACACAAAGAAATTCACTCAGGTAACCATGTTCCATAGATCTTCACTGCTTTTTAATAAGAGATCTCACCTTCCTTTCATTTTATCTCTGTTTAGAATACAATAAAAGTACACAATCACGGCATACAAGTAGTTATAGAGTGGGAGAGAGGCTTATGCCCTTATTGTAGCTACTGGCAACTTTGACTGCCTTCTGATCCTACAATTCAATTGCCCTGCCTTCTTGATTACATTAACAATCACATTGGCATTAAATTTTCTTCTTTTCTGAATCTTAGATGATGATTCACTGAAAATTGCAAAATTATTCAATAAACTCTTCAAGAGACCAGACATGGTCTTGATTACACCAAACTGAATAATTGCCTATCGAAAATTATGCATTATACCTATAACAGACAGTGACAGAGGCAACCAATTTACAACAGCATGTCAGATTTAATTAGAAAATTAGTTGATTTTTCCTGTGTGCTACTTAATTAAAGTTCTCTCTGTATATCGATGCTTACTAAACTCATTCAGATTGTTAGCCCTATCATATTTTTCATATGCTTAAAATTTACTAGTAATGCAGTTCTCTTTTTCATTTTGCTATATTGTTCAGAGCTTTAGCTTTATTCATTTCATGCTCTGGGATTCAGGGATAAAATCAAGTTCTTTTTATTTACTTAAGACACCCATGGGGGTCTTTTAATAGGGGGCACATGAAGGTACTAGAAGAATTAACATCTGTTCCAATTTCTAATATTTGACAGACTTTGTTTTGTTTTGTGGTTAAAATATGTATCATCACAAACAATTCTCCAGAGGACAATATTTTGTTTTCCATGTTTTCTTCTTGGGCTATTGTGGCATTACTTTGTGAGAAAAGCAGTTCTGTGCACTGTCAAGTGCAGTTAAGTAAGCAAGTGGTACATACTGCTCATTACCTCTGTGGTCATAAAATCTGGTTTGTCATCTAAAAAGAGAATTAGGCATTTGTCAAGAAGTTCTTTGTGGGAAAAATATTAAACTTCTTTAACTATTTTTTTTCTTTTTATATGTGAATAAGTGGGTGGCTCTTCCCTTTGAGATTAGCAAAGTCTTTTGTTTGAAGTTATTTGAAGCATTAAGAAGAATGATAAATAATAAATTAAATAATTCCATTTCATTTTGTATAAAAGTTTAAATGATCAATTAATAAAATATTACCAAATTAATACATATTGATTAAGTATTATGATTATATATTTACTTAAATATTATATTTGTTAAAATTGTTGAGAAATAGAATACAAAGATAAAACAACAGGATTCTTCCATATTGTCCTTTAGTGTTATCAATCATTCATTATTTAACTTTGTTTTGGTTTTCTTTATACTCTCAGTGATTAAATTTCAAAGAGTGATATACCTTGACCACTAGGCAACAATTTTTAAACTACTCATTGTTTTTGTCTAGAGAGGTGAAAGAGAGAGAGAGAGAGAGAGAGAGAGAGAGAGAGAGAGAGAGAGAGAGAGAGAGAACAGCACTAATTTTTCGTTTTCACAGGAGTTTTTATCAAGGAGGAAATTCTTTTCTAAGTAATATATGTTTGTGGGCTTATTGAATACTAGGTTATTGAGTTCAATTAATTTTGAGGCTTGACATCTAGATCTACATCTAGTCTGTGCTATTATCTATTTTTCTATTTTTAAATAATAAAGTAGCTTTGGTGATAGCTAATTTATGATATAGTTTGAAGTCTAGAAGTGCTATTTTCTAGCACTTCTAGAATATTTTCTATTAATGTCCACCTTTTTTCATTATTTTATTTGATTTTCTGGATTTGTCAATGAATTATATTATTATTTTATCAATCTCAGAAACCTATTCTTTGGAGAGCATGCCTTCAAAATTTTAAATTAGTCTTGGGTACTATTATGAATTGTTAAGTATTCTTAAGTGAGACCCAAACACTAAATATTCCAACATACTAATTTTTTTCTTTAAATATTTTAAATTTAATTTATATATGCACTGAATATCTCAACAAAACTTCATTCAATTTATACTTATTTTGAATAGGTTTAGAACTTATACAAATATATTGAGATTTTTCTTTTGTTTTTATTTCACTTATACATTTTTGTCCATATTATATAACCCCATTCTATGGTAAACTCCTTGGGGAGATTTGCATGAATCATTCTCTCTAATATACAACAGGACTTAGTAAATCCTAATGTTTGGAAGTCTGAAGACTTTTGTATTGCATTTTCAATCATCAGTTTGAAAAACTCTGTTTTTAAACTTCAAGAAAAAGATAAAAAAAAACAACTTTGAGTTCTCAATAGCTTTTACTTAGGGGAAATAAGAACAAAACAAAAACAATAGCAATATACTTGGTATAAGCAAAGATGCTATTGAATCCATTCCACAATAGTGGATAAAATTTTGTACATCTTTGAGGAGATGAGAAAAAAAAAGAAAGTACTATTTGCAAAGCTATCAGGAACTAAAATTAACAAAGGGATCTTGTGAAATAGTAAAATCTCCCCCAAATTATTTATTGCTCCCTTGGTCTTTGTAGATTACTGGGGAAAATGGAATCATGATTTGTGTTGAACATTGAGACATAATGATATTGTAGAAAGAGCACAGGCTGTGGAATGAGAGGACCTGAATGCAACCCCACTTCTTTTATTTACCTGGGTTACTAACACAATCAAGCTATTTAATCTCTCTGGGAGACAATTTAGCCCCCAAAAGACAAATATTTTCGGTTGTGATTATCTTGATCTTTTTCTCTCCATGGATATCTCTGCACTCTGATATTGGATCAACTCCATTGTAAAAAGAAGCCAGAGTGTGGATACTGTAAATACTTTAAATATTAATTAATTAATAATTAATTAAATAATAATACTTTAAAAAATATTCTGTGATTTAACTTTAATTTAGACACAAGCACATGCTGCCTATCTCATTGAATATTTGAAGATGCCATCCTAAGTATAATTCTTGTGTAAATTAATGATGGCCAAAAGGACAAAGGTGTACAGACATATAAATAAATGTGTGTAGGCCTTATTCTGCTGGTTCATGCTGGTGGAAGGGATGCCCTCTTCTCATAAGAAGTGAATAAACTTCCTGTTCCTTCCTCAAGATACCTCTGACTTTTAATTTTTCTTGGACTGAACTCTGGAAGTTGGCAAAGAGGTGGCTCAGCCTAGTTTTTCTCCTCATTTTCTCCTCAGGGAGACATTCAGTGGGAGCAGGATGTCTTCACCCACAATCCCATCCACTGTGTGGCAAGAGTTCACAATCCCATTCACTGTGTGGCAAGAGTTCCTGGCTTCTTTCTTCTGAGTGCCTGTGTTGGAAGACAAGAAAGTCATTCAGAAGATCAGATTAGGAAAAGAAAGTTCCACCCTTCTCCCCCGCCCTGCAAATTCACCTCCTCCCACCTGAAGAGATGGAGGGAGGAAGAAGGGGCTTCAACTACTGTGAGGGCCTGGCTGGTAATAGCCCTGAGTCCCTTCCGACAAAAGCCTGAAAGTACCTCCTGTGAGGCAAGAAGCCAGCAGTTGCCTGTACTGGTTTGGTTATGTTGGAGGCCATGGACCTGGGCACAGCTTCTGAAGAATGGAGGACAAGGACACATGCCCCAAAAGGAAGTGTTTGTTTCCTTCAGGGTTCAAGCCATCAACCTGTGGGTGACCACTAAGGCTATGCAAATCTCCAACTGAATCCAAGTTCTTCAGCCCACTGGATCTGGCATCAACCATATTCCAGAGTCTGACTCCTTGAATGTCAAGTCCTACCTCCTTGAATAGGACCCAGAGAGGCAGGGACAGTTCTATGCCCCTTGCCAGCAGGAAGCACTTTCAGAAGCTGAGACCGTCACCCTTTACCCCAAAGGAATTTGGGTCCCATTTGTTTGAGGGCAGAATGATGAGGTACAAGCTTTGGGAACCCCCTTGAGCTCTCCTGGAATCTTCCCACAGGAGGCATTTGCCTGAGACCATAAGCCTTTCATTATAGACTAGCCTAGCCCTCCTTTGTCCAGCTACTTCCCACCCTTTATCCTCCCCCAAAATCTATACACCCTTAAACTAGCCTAGCCCTCCATTGTCTCATCTCCAGGGAGCCTCCAGCTACTTCCTACCCTTAATCTTTCATCACTGGAGTCTAACCTCATCTGACTCCTCCTGAAGATTCTCCCCGGACTCCTCCTCTAGACCACCCCTAAATCCCGCCCCCACAACCTTTCTGTATATAAGACCCCATCTTGCCTCCAAGAGAAAAGAGAACCCAGGAGAATGACCTAGCACAGACTCACTCTGTGTCAGATTATTCTGGCTTGCTTGTCCAATACAAGTGTCACAGATACTGAGGCTCCTTAAGAGTCTACACATTATGGTGAATTTTAAATAAACTTTGCTTTTCTTTGACTGAAAAAAAAAAAAAAAAAAAAAAATAAATGTGTGTATATAAAATCTATATACATGCATACATATGACATATGCATACATATGTATATTTTGTTTTACAAACATTCGGTATGCATAAGAATACCTGAATACATGAATATGTATATTATTCATTTTATCTGTATATACATATACATATTATTCATGTGAATGTGTGTACATAATAAGGCTTGACTCATGCCAATATTATTTAAGAATGAGGCACCCATGCAGGAGAAGTCAGAGACCTTCTTTTGGCAAATGACATTATGCTATTCTCCATTAATAAGTATGGGAGCAGCCTCTTTCCCTTGGATTCAGAGTAGAAAATGACTATCTTTAAAAGCACCTGAAAGTTTCCAATGATCTCTCTCTTAAATGTCTTCTAGGAATGAAGTTTTAATTTATCACAACATGGGCACCAGTATACTGAGCATTTCCTTCAACTTCTCTTACAACCTCCCAAATGGGTTAAGGGTTTTGGTCTATATTTTTGTCTGTTGAGTTCTAGATTCAGAGAGAGGAGTCCCATATCCAAAACTTTGAGTCACGGCAAATTTGAGGGAAGATTATTGGTCAGAGGTTGTAACCATCCCATGAGGGAAGCCCTGAGAAGTCAGGGTGCTTGAATCAAGACTGGGGATAGGGGTCAGAGCTTTGGATTTTGAACTTCCTAGCAATAACTTTATGTAGAAACCAAATTAAACTGTTTACCAAAATTTCTCCCCCTATGCTAGAGAATAAGATGTTGGGGGAATTATGCTTCTACTTCCTCTAACTGTTGGGGCAAGATGCTTATATGCCTTTTCATGCTATACTTCTGAAGAAAATATTTTTTTTTTGTAAAAGCTAAGTGATTTAATAGAATGAGGGTGCTTAGATCTCTAAAGCTGAGAAAACACAACTGAAGAAGAGGGCTTGAGTTAATAGCAAATATGAGAGTTCCCTGATTCTTAAGTATGCCAGAGAACCCTGGGGAGGGAGAAATGTGAAAAGCTGTATATAAGGCAAGAAAAAGAAAAGATGATTAAATACAATCAGATTCAACAATAAAGATGTCATTGAAAACCTTGGAGAAATTAATTCATATCATGTGATGGGGAAAGTTCCCAAAATGGGGGAAAAAAAAGACAAGTTAGGAGTGGAAGCAAAAGAAGTGAACATAGACAACTCATTCTAGAAGTCTTTCCTCCCTGCTGATGTTTGACCTGGGCTTTTCTCTTCAGGGTTTTGTGAATTATCTGGACAATGGACAGCTGCAGGTACTTAGACATTGCATCACTACTAGCCCATTCTTATTACTCTCCAGCTCTATAGAATCCATTTCTCACGATATTTGAAGAAAATTTCCAATAGTTCTCCCCATTCTCCAGTTTGGACAAAAGTCTGTTTTGTCCCCTTATTTTACTGATTCCTTTGCTGGCCCGTCTCTGGTTCTTCCATTTCTCCCTTATTACCATTCATCCTTCATCAATTTGCATCCCTTCCCTCTATGTTTTTGTAGTTCTTCTAGTTAAAATTTTAAAAAGTCAGTCTTGGAGTGAGGACTCAAATATTTTTGACTTTTATTAAGTACAGAGCAAGTCACTTAATTTCTCAGAGGCTCAGCCTCCTCTACTAGGCAGTGGGGACAATAATGCTTATGCTACCAAATCACAGGTCTGTTTTAGAAAAGCATATAAGGAATACCATAAACATTAAAAGTGTCATGGAAGTATCAGTTATTAATATTGTGCCTCCAAGCTTTTGCCATTTCCTTGTGTCAACAGAGGGGGAGAGGGAGGAAATGATTATCCCAGTAAATCTTTATTGGACAAGTCATTTATTCTCCCTAAATTTTAGTTTCCTTATGTGGAAAATGAAGAGGTTGTTCTAGATGGGTTTGAGGTCTCTTTTAGCTCTTGATTTATGATGATATGATTCTTAGCCTTTGTTCTGGTAAATCCCCCCTTGGTTACTGGCCCAATGGAAGCTTACGAGAATACTCTTTAGTGTTATGGCTCCTATTATTGATTATTCTTTTCACTTTCACTCATAAGAATTAAAAGTAGAAGAAACATCTGAAATGACATACTCTCTGCTTTTCTTGTTTGGTGCATTTTAACAGCTACTAAGCTAAGGTTATCTTGATAGAGTTTGGTTTCCTTTTTGATAACCTGTGACTGTTCATACCTAGGGTGCCTGTGTGGGGATAAGGTAAGGTATGTCATGATGATATTCTACAATGGAAACTCATCGAGTTAACAAGTCCTTGTGATTAGCATAGAATAATACAGGACTCCTCATAACTTGTGCTTTCTTACATTTCTGGTTTCTGATTTTCTGCAGAAATATGAATCTGTTGTTTTTTTTTTTTTCTGGAGCTTCATCTCTTCTGTCCTATTCAACAATAATTCTGTTATTTTTAATACCTGCATGACAAGCTGGCTCTGATATTATCTGTGTCATATTTATCAAGTTTTAAATATAAAATAGATCAGAAGAAAGGTCATGGATTTCATTATTATAATCCCACCACTGGGAGCAACATCAGAATGTAAGATTGCATATGCTCTCGTGTCCCAAATATATATGATATATTGATGGATACTGAATAAACCTTGCATATTTGCCATCAACTTCATTTCTTTTCCTATGCCAGTATTTTAGGCTTGTGAACAAGGGCTAGGAAAACATTCAGATTCATGTAATTCTCACCACACAAATTGGATTGCAGTTTCCCATCTGTTAGACATTGGAAAGGGAGGTAACTATTTATGTGGGATAGGAGATAGAGAAAATTTCAACTAGGTAGTATAGTCTATATTATAGTATAGAGCATGGGATATGGAAAATAAAAGGAAAAAAAGGTGAGTTAAAATTATATCTCAGGAACTCACTAGCTGTGTGAATTTGACAAGTCACAACTTCTATTTGCCTCCATTTCCTCATCTATAAAATGAGGATATTGATAGTACTTAGTTTAATAGCTGTGGTGAAGATCAAATGATACATGTGAAGCATCTTTGCAAACCTTAATATACTGTGCAAAGGCTAGATTATTTCCATTTTTTCATGTAAATAGCTTATTTTATAAAATTGTTTACATGTCTCCTCCAATAGACTGTGAGCTCTTTGAGAGTAGAAACTAGTTTTTGTCTTTAAGAAAATAATCTAAACCTCCAAATATAGTGAACACTTAACGGCATCTCAAAAATGTACTGTAATCTATTGTGTTATAACCACAATTTTGTGAACTTCCCCCATCCCTCCCCATCTTGGGTAAGTTTGACTAGGAGACATGTCCAAACAAAGCCTGCCTGGAAGACTTGCCTGAACCCACCAACAAAGCCCAACCTGCCCAAACCCACCACCTGGAACCTATAGCCCTCCCTCCCAGGTTACTTGGGGACTTTCCAGTTGGGCAACAAACAGGTCATTAGGGGGCCAAACTGACTGCTACCTTTTGGCTTCTGTATTTTCCCTGCTTGCTCTTAATAACTGTGAAGTTGTACTTTCCCCTTGGTGACAGTTATGTTGTGGCTTTTGACTATATAAGCCCCAAGAATATACATCTGAAGACTGCCTGATTTGGGTTGTGCTTAACCTTTGCAGTCTCCAGCAATTAAGCTCAACTATTAAACACCACTTAAGATGATCAATGGTCTCACTCACTACAACAATTGTAATGGACAGAAACCAACTGAATATTGATATTTTATAGTTAGTATTCTACCTGTAGTCTGATCAACATGTGATTAAAGTGAATAACAAAATTCATAAATATATTTCTATTTATTCCCTACCATAATTTGGGTAAAATATATTACCAGAAAAGTCTATGATTAGAAAAGTAGAAGAATTATATATTGAGTTAGAGACAACAGATGGACAGGCCTAGATATTACACTAGTAATCACAAAATATTTTTAAATGAACTAGAAGAAATCTTTTAGCATGATGGATGGAAGATTTACTGAAAAGTAGAGGATGAGTACTGAGCCAGTCCAGTCATGGGTAGAATCTGGGTAAGTATTTCTCTTGCCCCCACTCCTCATGAGGGCTCATTGTTGCTCAGGGTGATTGGCTCACCATTTTTCCTCATTTAGCAAGGGAACAGGGCTTGATTATTGTGAAGTGACCATATGTGCATACAATGGAATAAAGTGTTAGGAGGTAGAATACCAGATGTATTAACTTTTGTTATTAGTATATAAACCATTACCCTCAGATAAATAAATGGACTGCATAGACAGCTTCCTGCCTGGCTCATGTCTCATCATTTCCATACTCTCACTTTCAACCCACACCCCGTTGGTGTGGGCATCAAGTGGCCCACCAAACAGGGACCTGAAAAGAAGGTTTGAGGATAGTGGCCCCCTGTCCTCTGTAGAAATGCAACAAAAAAGGTAAGGAGGCAAAAGCTGAATTTTCTTCTAAGTTTTAGACTTAGGAAGAACAGACGACCAGGCTAAGGCAACTATGTGTTATGGATTAAGGAGAAAACAAGAGTTCAAGGAAATAGAAGACAGTGCTATGGTTTACTTTTGATTTGTTGGGCCACCTTGTTTTAGGTTTTTAAGTATGCTTCTGAAATCAAGAATGGGGCAAACACTATCAGGAAATAAAGACCATAAATAATATCTGAGACTCTTAAAGAATATAGCCAGAGAAAGGGGGCTCTTAATATTTACTAATCTGCTTCAAGAATTTTTAGACAGTGTAGAAACCTACTGCCCAGGGTTCTTAATAGAAAGAACCATTGATTTAGAAAAATGGGAAACTGTAGATGACAGATGAGTGAGTATTATTGGGAGACTGGCCCCAGCGCATTCCCCATTTCAGCATTCTCCATATGGAATGTGCTAAAAATATGTCTCCAACCCCCAGAAAAAGTATCAATAGCCATAGAAGTTTTAAAAATAGACAAAACAGGGGACAGAGGAAAAGGAAGAAATGGCACATTGTATAGATGAACACTTGAAAATCATAGAGGAGACAGATTTGGAAGAGTGCCATGAGCCTATTCTCACCAGTACTTCTCCTATGCCACTAGCCATGTACAGATCCAACAGTCAGATTTTTTCAGAAAAGGATCAGAAGTCAAAGGAAGAGCCTGTAGGATTAGGTCAGGCAGTCATAAGGAAGGCTGAGGAAAGAGGAGAGGATGTCCCACTTGCCAGGAGACTAGCACTGCCTGTGTTTGAAGTGAATTACCCTAACAACCCCGGGCAAATGCTGAAGGAGCATCTCACATTAGCCTTTAAGTTGTTAAAAGAACTCTGCTTTAGAGCATACAATTATGGAGCCATTATTCCTTATGTACAGCCACTCCTTGATTCAATCTCCAACATAGCAATGTGCCCCCTTGATTAGTATTCATTGGCCAAAACAACAGTAGAAGGGGGAAACTACCTAGTATGGAACACAGAATTTTTTTGAGGCATGGCAGGACCAAGCCAGGTGAAATGAGAGGACTCGAGTTAATATCAATTTTGAACAACTCATAGGCACTGGGAGGTATAGCCAGCTTAGGGATCAGTTGGGGTATGAATTAATCACTTATGAACAAATTATGAAGGCAGCTAGAGTAGCATGGATCAAGGTCCCAGAGGAAAAAAAAAAGTGATTGAGGGATTTCCTTTCCTAAGATAATACAGGCACCCTAGGAACTTTACCTGATTTCCTAAGTACATTAACCATGGACATACAAAGAAGTATATCAGATGCTGAGGCTGCTAACATTTTGTTACTGAAATTGGCCAGAGAAAAGGCTAATGTGGATTGTAAACAAGCATTTCAAGGAGGCAAGCCAAATACGACCATTTCAGAAATGATCCAAAGGTGCCAGAATATGGAGACAGCACATTTTCAAGCACAGGTGATGGCTGGTGTTATGGATCAAAAAGCCTCCTCTGCCATGACCCCACAATGCTACTATAACTGTGAGAAGCTTGGGCATTTAAAAAAGGTCTGTACGTCCCCCAACTAAAGCCCACACAATAGTTCAGCTCACCCACCATCCACTCTTTACCATAAGTGTAAGAAAGGTGACCACTGGGCCTTGGAGCGCCATTCAAAAATAGATAAAGACAGGAACCCCATTCAAGGAAACTACCCCTGGGGCCCACTCCAGCCCCAGCAAACAATTTGAGCAGCCTTATTCTGCACAACTTCTGTAACAGTGACCAAGAGCAACTCCCTACACCAAATGTAAAACTTATAATTGCAGATTTCTGGCATGCCACCACTGGAAGTGCAGGCCTTGAACTTTCATCCCCAGTCTCCCATCACATAGGCTGCTACTATGGGGGTCTCTTCAGTGCCCACAAGGGTTTACAGACCCCTCTCCTCTGGCACCTTTGGCCTCATTCTTGGCAGCAACTCCTGCTCACATTTGGGACTGATGGTAGTACCTGGAGTGGTAGATGCTGACACTCTGGGGGAAATTCATGTTCTCCTATGGGTACAACTACACCAAAACATTTTAATTCGAAAAGGGAAGAGAATAGCACAACTAGTTATACTAGAATACAAAAGGTAAGAAAAAAAACAGAAATTAGGGGCAGTGGACAATTTGGGAATACAGGAGACCAAGCATTTTAGATTCAAGAGAATACCTATGCAAGACCCCCTCTAAAGATAAGAATAGAAGGAAAAATAAAACACTTGAGGGGTTGGTGGACACCAGAGCAGATAAATCAGTAATTACACAAAAACAATGGCTGTGATCTTGGCCTCTTAATCAAGCTGATGCACTACTACAAGGGATCAGAGCAATAAGAATGCCTGGGCAAAGAGGAAAATGACTTAACTGGTAAGTAGAAGGAAGGCAAGGAAAATTCAAACCATATGTATTATAATCTTTGCCAAGAAACCTATGGGGAAGAGTTCTATTGAGAGCCATGGAAATAGTCATTCAAACCAAACCTATCCAAGACTAGGATTTTGGATAAGGGCCACTGTAAAGAAAAGAAAGATAAAGGTCCCAAAGATCACTTGGAAGGGAGGGCCCCCCATATGGCTTGCAAAGTGGCCCCTTGGATCAGAAAAGATCGAGGCCCTTCAGGAAATAGTTAGGGAACATCTAGAGGCAGCGCACATAAAGGAATCTGAAAGTTCATGGAACTAACCAATATTTGTTATGAAACAGAAGTCAAGAAAGTAAAGAATGCTAAATAACCTTAGAAAATGAGAGAATGGTGACTATGGGAAGTTTACAGCCATTACTGCCCTTACCAATCATGATGCCAACAAGATTGGACTTTATGAGTAATTGATTTGAAAGACTGTTTTTATACAATCCCACTTTAGCTGCAGGATTGCAACCACATTGCATTTTCAATACCATCAGTGAATTGAGGGCACCACACAAGAGATATCAGTGGAAGGTCCTACCCCAAGCAATAAAAAACAGTCCGACCATGGGTCAAAAATTTGTGCCTCAAACCATAGACCCCATTAGAGAAAGGTATCCCCAGGCATATATTATCCATTATATGGATGTCATGCTTTGTGCTCACTCACAAGAGGGACAGTTAATCAAAATCGTATAGGAAATAACAGAAATCTTTGAGGAGCAAAGTTTGAAGATAGCACCAGAAAAAATACAACAGATGCCTCCACATTCCTATTTAGGACAAATATTGGAATCAACATGAATCAGGCCCCAAAAGATAGAGATAAGAAAAGGCCAACTAAAGACACTTATGATTTCCAAAAATTATTGGGAGACATAAATTAGGTCAGACCTTATCTGAAGATTGGGACTCAGGAACTGACAGAATTATTTGAGATATTGAGAAGGGATATTGAGATATTGAGAAATCCATCCTTGCCAAGATACCTGACTCTGAAAGTTGAATAACAATTTAGGAAAGTAGAAAAGACTACAGAAATGTCAAAATTGTCATGGGTCATTCAAGGAATAACTTTACTTCCCTGATCCTCCACATTATCCCATTAGTGTATGTGCTCGGAGATCTGTACCTTTTTGCACCTTAAGTTATTCACTCCATTGGTAAGTCACTCTGGGCTCTGGGGACAGAGATTCACTTACTCAAGTTACTTAGAAAGAAAGGGGGATAGGCAGAGGGCCAGTACTGAGCCAGTCTAGTCATGGGTAGAGTCTGGGTCAGGATTTCCCTAGACCCTACTCCTCGTGAGGGCTCATTGTTGCTTAAGGTGATTGGCTCACCATCTTTCCTTGTTTAGCAAGGGAACAGGGAGTGATTACTGAGAAGTGATCATATGTGCATACAGTGGAATAAAGTACTAGGCAACTTTATTAATAGATAAATCAGATAATAGAATTAATGTCCTTATTTTTATTGTCTAATTTCCAAGAATGATAGAGTGGTAAAAATGATGGTCTATTAAGAGTTTCATAAATTTAGAAATACAAAGGATCTTAGAAATCATCTTGTCCACTACCCTCATTTTACAGATAAGGAAACTGAGATCCACAGGGAATAAGGTAAAACCACATTACTTAATCATGAGTGTATCAGGCTGAACAAATTGCATTTCTTTTTTTCTTATTTTCTTTATGTCTTTTGAAGAATAAATTGGAGAGTAGGGTAGCAAGATGCCTTTACATATTTGAAGGGCTGACTTCAGAAGATGCATTATTTTTTTTTTCTCAGCCCCAAAGGACAGAGAAAGGAATGATTGCTAGAAGTACCAAAAAAGAAAAAAAAAAGGAATTCAATTTTGATGTAAGGAAAGTATTCAGTGCAAATTTCTCTCTATAGTAGTAGAATTAGGTACCTCGGAAGGTAGCTATTTTACCTTCACTGGAGGTTTTTCAATGAAGCTTGGATCACCACTTATTGAATATGTTGTCAAAGGAATTATGGTTCAGGTATGTATTAGACTAGATGTTTTCTGAGTTTCTTTCCAGTTCTAAGAATCTATGGCTTGCTCACATAATGAATGGAAATCACTATACAAGTAAATGTGCAAGAGGATTGCAAATCCATTGCTCTTGACAAGATGACATTTTGCCTCCAAGGGTTTATAGACTTACAGCTAGAAGGGACAATAAGTAAGTGGCAGTGAGAGAAATTATTATAAATAACCAATGATTTGGGGACATCCAGAGTTCCCACTTTCTTATAGCCTCATTTCAAAGTTCAGTCTATTGAAGGACATTACTGATAATGAGATTAAATTAACTCTCTTCAATCTTGGTCAGAATCCACCCAAACTTGAAAAGAATTTCTTCTAAAATGGGGAAGACCATTGTGTTCTATTCACGTTTGGGTGGGGACAAATTATTTGATTAGATTACCCAGAGCTGGAGGTCTTCTGTGTATAGAGATTGTCTCTTTGTCTAAGAGTAACCTGATGTTACTCTCTTAAGCCCTCATTGGAGTGAGCCCACTTCTCATTGGAATATTCATGCTCTCATTTATCTTTAACCAGAGTTGATTGGCACCTTCTGGAGCACCCACTTTTCCAAGGGCACATAAGCCTAGAGATTGCTAGTGTGATTGTCTTTGTCATTTAAGAGTGCCACTGACCTCTTTTATTAAAAAATGCTAATATTATTAATAAAATTACTAATTATCCATAAACTATATCTCTTGAACTTTTTAAACATCACAGCATAGAGGATTCTAACACGTATTTTCTATCTCTTCATCTCTTTCATTATGTAACATAAGACAAAAAAAAAAATCATTCCATGACAGGCTATTAGGGAAAGAGTAGAGACCAGGGTTTTAATTCTACTACTAAAGAGGAACTTGAGTAAGCCACTTAACCTTTGTAGATTTCAGTTTTCTTGCTAATGGCTTAATGACCTTAGATGCTCACTAAAATCACGCCCAATTCCACCACTAATTCTGCATTTAAAAAGGATTTGTTAAATATGTCTTGTGTACTGGGCATTATGTTAATTGCTAAAGCTGAAATGGAAAAAAAAATCAAATAACTCTTGTTCTTAATAAACTTGCATTCTTTTAGGAGGAAGCAATATGATGCAGATAAATAAATTTAAGATATATGAAAAATTAATCATGAGAGGCACTAATAGTTTGGTAGATCAAGAAAGGTGTCATGTAGGAGATGGCACTTGATCTGCACTGAAGGAAGCTAATGATTCTAAGTGATAATCCTGAGGAAGGTATTTTTTAAGGTGCATGAAACAAAGGTCTTGGGTTTTCACCAACATTCTATAGTAGCCCCATACAACTCTTCTGCATGTGTAGATGTTACTCTCTGTGTTGACTACTCCAACCTGCTTTTTCCTTCTCAATTTCAAAGTGCCCAAAGAAAGTTCCCAAAAAAGAGTCCCACCATTCACTTATACCCAAATTCTCTGAGTAATGGGGTAGCCTTGATGAGAGGGGATAAATTCTCCCAAATTCAACAATCTATCTCCAAATCTCACATCAGTGCATTTGAATTTACCAAAACCATTAACTCACAAGAATAATTTTATGTAGAAAGTGCAATATTTTGCTTATAATAAGTCAAACATATCAATATTCCATATACTAATGTATTAAATGTAGGAATAATAAAACAGATAACAGTATACAAATTTGACTGACACTTCCTAACATATTCATTCATTTTGTAGGGGACCATAAATACACAAATATAAAAAGAGGAAAAATAAGCAAAAAAGGGACAAAATTTCTTGTGGGTGGGGTGACCCTTAACCCTAGCAGTAGGTTGGTCTATCTAAGAAACTCTATGACACAAAATCATATTTCTGTTAAATGATTAGCTTTTGGTTTTCATTACTCTGCAGCTGTTAGGGCCTCTTTTCTTTTATAATTGAATGTAATTTTATGATCTCTTTCAACTTGTTACCTTTTAATTTGCATCCCAGTACTTTTAAGTCAGGGAAAAGTACATATCATAAAACTGGTTGTCTCTGGACACAACAAACCACCTGTGCCCATTTTTTCAGTCACTAGGATGTTATATTGATAGAAATAAGAACAGATATCCTAGTAAACATCTCAGATGAACTCTCTGGGTAAGGCAAAGTAGGCTAGCCAGTTCTTATACAATGAAGTAGCAATAATGCCTGTATTTATTCTTTAGTTCTTCCTTTGTCTTTCTTTCTCTTGCTCTCTCTTTCCTTCCTTCCCTCCATCCCTCTCTTCTTTCTATCCTTCTTTCCCTTCTTTTTCCTTCCCTATTTCCTTTACTCCTTCCTTCCTTCTTTCCCTTCTCTCCCTCTATTCACTTTTTCTTTCTTCCTTTTTTGCTTCCTTGCATTTTTCATTCCTTTTTTCCTTCTTTCTTTCCTTTATTCCTTCCTGCTTGCCTTCCTGTCTTCCTTCCTTCTGGAACAAAACTCAGTTGACTTTTCTTATTGTGTTTCCTCAAACATTTCATACAATGTTGCTTTTTTCCACTATTGTTTCTTCCTCTCCTGTCATTCCCCAGTCTTCAGTTTTATCTTTATATCTCCTATATTTCAATAACTTTAATTATCAATGACTCACATTTGATTTATAAAAAAACTCACTAATTTTCTCCTAAGAAATCAAAATTCCTTTTTAAAAATCCTACTTCAGTTTATGAAATACTTATATGATTTCTGTTTTAAGATTGTCCACCTCAACTAATATTAGTTCTATGAAAATGAGCAAAGAAATACCCTGAAACCCTGAAGTCCTCAGCACTGTCCACCATCTCATTGTATGTAATTGAAATGATGTTTGTTAATATTTATATTTTTCCAGGATTCATTTCTCTGCCCCTTTAAAAATCAAACTTTTAACATATACATAAGATATACCTGCATCTTTCCTTAATCATTCAAGATAATCTATTTCTTTGTGTTTATACCACCATTCTTTTTTTGTCCCAAACTACTCAAATCCCATCTAAATTTTACTTCAAGTTTATATTTTAGTAGTTTTTAAGTCAAAATTGCTCTCTTATTACTTTCAAGAACAAAAATGTCCATGTATAATAGTAACAATATCCCATATTCATTAAAAGTTTATTTAAAATTATTTTTTTCTTTTGAAATAGTATTTTTCCTCTTTTCAGACTAAACTGTTTCATAAGAACTGTTAAGGGACCATACCTTTTGAAGTCATGGACGATACCTTGTGCAAAGGTAAATACACAGGAGGTGGGGTGTCTTGTTTGGGAGAACAGCAGGTAGGACAGTTTGGCTAAATGTAATGTGAATTGATAAATAACTTTAAAAAGTGAAGTAATGTTCATTAATAAACTTGAAAAGTTAGACAGGAAACATATTATGAAGGAATTTAAAAGCCAAACAGAAGTTTGTCTTTGATCATAAAGCTTGTCTCGAGTCATTTGTCATTTTTGTTTCTTTATTTGTTTGTTGTTGAGATTGAATATTAATTTGGAAGATGATTGTAAGATGTAAGTGAGAGGCAAGAGACTGGAGGCAGGGAGATCAATATTCCATGTCACCATGTTTTAGATCTGATATACCTTGTAACATCTTTCTTTCCAATAAAGATCTCAAATATTCTGTGCATCTCCTATTTATCCAACTGAATAGGACATGTAGACTTCAATTGCCTCTGGTGCAATCAAAGATGCAAAACTCTTAGCTTAATATTCAAGGCTTTATAAGGTCTGGTCATACAATATCTCTTCAGCCATTTTATTCATTGCTTGATTAGCATGAACTGTCTATTCCAGTAAGACAAGTCTTGTAATTATGCCTTGGACAGGCCCTTCAATAACATTCAATGCTCTTTCTACTATCTACCACTTCAAATTCTGTTTTTCCTTTAAATTTTAGCTCAAGAAGTTTGCATTGCAATTCCTAAAGTAACTATTATCTATAAACCTCAATTGATTCTCAGAAGTGTCTTTGACTATGACTTATCTTTACATTTATGCATATCTTATGTCCTGAATCATCTGGCATACTCATTAAGGACAGGGACTTTCTTACATTTATATGCTTATATTTCCCCCATGCCCAAACTCCACCCATCACCTAGCATATGACACTATACATAGTTATTTCCAATTAAATATAGTATTGATGAATGTATGCCTTTTCTAGTTCCACATTTATTTAAAATATCATGTTATTTTGATAAATTCACTGGTATGATCTGCAAAACCTACTGAGAGGAAGAGAAGTGCCAGTGAGTAGCAGAGTTAATACTTATTAGTAGGTTTAATGCAGAGTGTAATTCTGCGTTGTTGTCACAAGGCACAAGTCTTTCATTGTATCTTTATATTTTTCTATGAGATTTTGTCTTGGCTATACGTACTCTTATTAGTCCAATAATACTGCAATGTGACATAACTGATAAATCTTTGATTATATTATGGTGATAATAGCTGAGATTTATAGGACAAATTTTATTTTCTCTTCTACTAACCTAATTATTGATTAATCAATCACTGGATAGATAAAGTGAACTCTATCAGCTTCATTGAATGTCATATAACAATTCTCATACTATCCATTAACTGGGTGATTGTCAAAGTGTTACATTATGGCTTGGAAATATCCCTGAGTATGAAGTCGAATAATTTTGAAATCTTTATCATTTTTACTTGCATGGTTTTACTTTTGCAGCAGGAACATGATATACATTAAAACATCAGGCTTTGCCCTTTCAGCAATTTAGTTTAGCTTCATTGGGAAAATTTTATAATACTACTATGAAGTTGCTTTTGTTTTTTAAATTGGGCTAAGTTTTCAGGGTGGATGAAACTCACCTGGGAATATAGTTATAGGGAGAAAGAAAACTACCACACCAGGACTTTTTATGCTGATATTCAGTTGGTCACTGCTCAGAAATTGGCCATTTTTATTGTGGGAATAGGACATGCATTAGGAAGTTGACTTGGTAGAAAAAGAATACTCTAGCATACAGGAATTTCTTTGCTACTGAAGGATTAGCCACTGCTGAAAAGGAGAGTTGGTGGTGTGGGTAATGCTGAAAAAATAAGGAAGCATCCCTTTGGAGGAATCTTAAGCATGTTATTGGGCAGGCTTCCCTTCCTCCTCTTCCTATTTATCTTCCTATCCTCTTTCTCCCTTTCTCATTTTCATCCCTCCCCATCTCACCTATGTTATCTATTTTTGGGGGTGGAGAAAGGAATTAAAGCACCTCCCATTTCTCTATTTCAAGCTAGTGTCTCAATTGAGACTAAAAATAGCATTAAACATATGATACTTTTAGGTTGAAATTGGTTGAAAACAAAAAAAAAATGTTGAAAATTAAAGCTAAATTACTTGTACTAAGTCAGAAAATATACATGATAACTTTGTTGTATATTTGGAGAGTATAGCAAGTTGTACATTGTAGCTTTGCAGTTTCATGAACTATCGTTTTTTATTGTGTTGTGCTTTAAAATGCTTATTTTGTTCCATGAATTTAATATAAAATGTTTTTTTAAAATATCTATAAAACATCTAACGCAAGATTTGAACTCAGCTTTTGCTGATCCAATTCCAGATTTTTATGTAGTATAACCCTCAGCTTCCTTTAAGTCTACCAGATTGAATTATGAAAGTTAAAAAAAAGTCATTATTTTGTTTTAGTGTATTTAAAAAAAATCAACCACCTAATCCTTGAATACTAGCTTAGATTAATTTACACAGAATCCTAAGATTTAGATCTGAAGGGGCTTTGAAGAATATCTAAGCCGAGTGATTTTATTTAGAATCTTTCAGTTATTTGTGTGTGTGTGTGTGTGTGTGTGTGTGTGTGTGTGTGTGTGATATTTTGGGGGGAACAGACTTGTGATTTCATCAATGTAGATGAAGAATTCCCTGCCAATAGAGAGAAAAAAGCTTTTCTGTAATTTTCAGAAAGGGCTGTTCATTGTACTGAAAAAGTACAGTGATTTCCATGGTCACAAAACCTCTATGTGGCAGAGAAAATAATGGTTTGCTGACTTAAAGGACAATTTTCTATCCACAAATAGACTCCCTTTTTGATTTTTTTATTAAAAGTAATTCACACTCATCTGAAAAGGACCAATATTCTTATTTTTGCATTATAAAAGACCCAAAATCTTTAACCTGTAGGTGAATTGAGTGGGGGATATAAATTTTAGTAGTTATAGTCTCTTGAGCTAGGCAAAGAATAAAACAAAAAGAAAAGGCTTTTCCACTGCCCTTATTCTAAGACCATTCTTTAGCTATGAAAGTATCCCCAGGGACTTAAAATAATGGGCACTTGCTTAGGCCCAGAAAATTGATTGGTTCAGTAAGAAGCAACATAACTATTTAAAATCATTCAAAACTTGCATTGTCCAATAATATTCATTTTAAAATAGAATACATTTCCACTTGTTAATAGTCCATTGCCTATTTAAGTCTTTCTAGTTTGAATGAGGGAGCAGCATTTTCCAATCCCTAGAGGGCTCAATAATATCCTTCTTTGCAGTTGCCTTTGGAAGAAGCATCATAAAGGTGGAAACAAGAAGGAAAAGTAGAGGAAGAAATTCTCCTGAACTCTCCAAAACTCCCATCTAAACAACTTTAACATAATGCCTCAAATTGAATTCAAGAGTAGCAATGCCAACAAAAGGTAGGGGTGAAAAAATTTTCAAGCTAATATAATTTAGCAGGTTTTCAGGAAAGGTTTGCAACATTGGGCTGTTGGTTGGCCCAGAGCACAGGCACAGAAACACCAGTATCAGGCCTTGGAGGCAGCTGCAACAGCAAAAAAAAGCAGCTTCAGTAGCTCTCAGTTCACAAACAGTAAAGAGATTACAGGTGATCCTTTCCTAGTGCTAAGTTCAGGAGCTGGTTGCAATATCCACTTGCAGCTTTAGGTCACAGTTCCAAGATGAAGAGGAATACCAGCACTTGCTACTGTAGAGGAAAAGGGACCTCAGTCTCAGTTCCAGGTTTGAGAAGAGAGCTTGTGGTCACTCACAAGGGAGTCGGGGCCTGATCTTAGCTCTAAGGAAGAATGAAGCACCAGTGATTAAGGCCACAGTAAAAGAGATGCCCAAGTGATTGCTCCGGGGCCAAAAGGAATAATAATACTTCTGACTGAAAGAAAACAGAGGCATTGGTAGAACCTGCAGATCAAAGAAAGTACTTGTTGCTTGTGTTGTCTCACACAAGGGGCCCTGGACACAGTTCCAGAATCAAGGTGCTTGTATGGCAATCTTTCTCCTTCCTATGATTATATTGCCATGTGAGTTTCCCTTTTCATCCACCCTCAAAACATTCCTTAAAGAGTAAAACTTTGAAAGCTAATGACTCCCTGAGATACCAAGAAATAAATAAAGCCAAATAAATGGGAAAAAAGAAAGAAAATATAGAATATGTCATGAGAAACAAAAAAACAAACAAAAAACAACTGGCCTGGAAAATAGATTTAGGAGAGATGTTTTAATTACTGAACTGCCTGAAAGCTATGATCAAGGGGGGGGGAAATCCTAGATATCATATTTCTAGAAATTAGAAAAGAAAATTGCCCAACTATTTTAGATGCAGAAGGTAAATTTGAAAATGAAAGAATCCATCATCTACTTCTAAAAAAGATCCCCCCCAAAATTTTCCAGAAATATTACAGCCAAATAATACAGCCAAATTTCAAGCAACCAGAAAGACCCAATTCAAATATCATGGAGCCATAATCAGGCTAGCATAAGATTTAACTACTCTTGAATTATGCTATTCCAGAGTGAAGAGGATCTTGGATTGTAATCCAGAATGATTCACCCAGAGAAAGACTTAGATGGAACTGGGGGGTGGACAAGATAGGAGATATGGTGCCTCAAGAAGTCAAAGATGGCAGTTAACATGTAGTCACCTTCAGTAATTAGTAATAATTTTCTGAAGAAAATGTAGAAGAAAGAATAGACGTATAACTTTATCTCAATTGCACATTGCACCTACACAAAAATTGACCATGTATTAAGATACAAAAGCTTCACAACAAAATACAATAAAACAGCAACAAAAAATGTATTTAACATACCATGTGCAGATCACAAAAAGAAATCCCAATGGACTACTGTAACATAGATTAAAATTAATTGGAAAGTAAATAATCTAACCCTAAAGTAAGAGGGGGTAAAATAAATCATAGAAACAATCAATAATCTCATTAAAAAGAATAACAACAATGAGACAGCATACTGAAATTTAGGGAATGGAACTAAAGCAATATTTAGGGGAAATTTTGTATCTCTAAACACTTAAATCAGTAAAGCAGAGAAAGCAGTTCAATAAGTTGGACATGAAACTAAAAAAAATTAGGAAAAAGCAAGTAAAAAATCTTTGATTAAAAATCAAATACTGAAAATCAAAGGAGAGATTAATAAGACTGAAAGAGAATCATTGAAGAAATAAAGTTTAAAGTAGAAGGTTATTTTATGAAGAAAATAATAAAATAGATAAACCATTGCTTAATTTGATTTTCAAAAAAAAAAAAAGAAAGAAAAAATCAGTATCAAAAATGAAAGGAAAAATTCACCACCAACGAAGATAAAATTAGAGCAATTATTAGGGACTGTTTGGCCCAAACATATGCCAGTAATTCAAGCAATCTAAGTGAAATGGATAAATATTTATGAAAATACAAATTGGACAGATCCAAAGAAGAATAAATAGAATACTAAAATAACCCAATCTCAGGAAAAAATATATTGAACAAGCCATCAATGATCTCGAATTCCCCAGAACCAGATAGATTCATAAATGAATTCTACCAAACATGTAAAGAACAATCAATTCGAATACTATATGAACTATTTGGGGAAAAATAAAGAAGGATCATTATAAAATTCTTCTTATTTTACAAATATAGCATTAATATCTAAACCACTAAGATAAAAAAAAAAACAGAAAAAGAGAACCATGGATCAATTTCCCTAATGGATATTAATTAAAATCTCTAAATGAAATACTAGCAAGGAGGTTACAACAACATGTCACAAAGACCATACTCTATGAAAGGTAGAATTTATTTCAGGAATTTAGGGCTTATTCAATATTAGGAATATTAGAATAAGTGACCTTATCAATAACAAAACCAACAAAAAATCCCATGATCATCTTAATAAATGCACAAAAAAGCTTTTGAAAAATACAACACTCATTCCTATTAAAAATACTAGAATGCAAAGGACTAATTGGAGTTTTCTTTAAAATGATGATCAGTATTTGTCTAAAAACCCTAAGTAAGCATCATATGTAATATGGACAAGCTAGAATCCTTTCCAATATGATTGGAGATGAATGCAAAGATACCCATTAATACTATTATTATTCATATTTTACCTAAAATATTAGCTATAGCAATAATTGAAAGAATAAGAAATTTAGGAAATTTGAATAGGGTATAGAGCAAAATAAACTATCATGTTTTTAGATGATCTGATGGCATATATAGAAAAATCTAGAGAATTAACTAAAAAATCAAATTGAAACAATTAATTTCAGTAAAACTTTAGGATATAACACAAACCCACACAAATAATCAGCATTTTGATATATTACAAACAATGTCCAAAAGAAACAGATAGACAAATAAATTCCATTTGAAATACTGTAGACAAAATGAAATACTTGTGAATCAACCTCCCAAGAGAAGCTGGTACGTGAATACATTTATAAAACACTTTTTGCACAAATCAAGTCAGATCTAAACAAATGGAGAAATATCAATTACTTATGGGTAGGCTGAGGCAATATAATAAAAAATATAATTCCACTTAAATTAATTTACCTATTCAATCCCATAGTAATCAAACTACCAAAAAATTATGGAACTAGAAAAAATAATAGCAATATTCATCTGGAAGAGAAAAAAATCAACACTATCAAGAGAATCAATGAAAAAATAGAAAAGAACTAGCACCAACAAATCTCAAATTGTATTACAAAGTAACAGTTATAAAAACAATCTGGTACCATCTGAGAAATAGAGTGGTGGTTTAGTGGAATATATAACTGCACAAAACATAGTTATAAATAACCATAGTCATTAAGTGTTTAATAAACCCAAAGATCCAAGCATATTGGGAAAAATTCACTATTTAACAGAAATTGCTGGGAAATTGGGAAAACATTTTTGGCAGAAATTAAGTATAAATCAACATCTCATGCTTTATAACAAGATAAGGTAAAAATGGATACATGATTTAGATATAAAGGGTGATAACACAAGCACATTAGGAGAGCAAGAAATAATTTAAATATTAGATTTATGGCTAAAAGAAGAATTTATGATCCAAAAAGAGATAAAGAGAATTATCATATATAAAATGGTTAACTTTGATTACATTAAATTTAAACATTTTTGCACAAACAAATCCAACGTGGCCAAGATAAGAAGAAAATCAGGAATCTGAGGGATTTTTTACACGTTTCTCTGTAATATACCCCATATCTCAAAGTTATAGTTTTCTGAAGCAAATTTATGAGAATACAAGTCATTTCCCAATTGATACATAGTCAAATGACATGAAGAGGTAATTTTTAGAACAAGAAATCAACAATATTTATAATCATATAAAATGCTCTTAATCACTATTGATTAGAGAAGGGCAAATTAAAACAACTCAGAGTCACCACCTCACATTTTTCAGATTGGTAAATATGACAGAAGAAAAATGATAAGTGTTGGAGGGGATATGGAAAAATAGAGACATGGATTATTGGTGGAATTGTGAACTGAACAAACCATTTGTTAAATAATTTGGAAATATATCCAAAGGGATGTAAAACTATGTATATCTTTTTACTCAGCACTAATACTACCAGGTCACTATTCCAAAGAAATTATAGGAAAAAGAAAAGAACCTCTATGTACAAATATTTTTTTTAATTTTTTTTTAATTTTTAAAAATTTATTTGTTTATTTTTAGTTTACAAGATTCAATTCCATAGATCCTTGAGTTTCAAATTTCCCTTCCCTCCCTCCTCCCAGTCCCCATGGCGGCATATAGTCCAGTATAGGATCTGCAAATACTTTCACAATAGACATTAGTCAAGTTACAAAGTCGTATTGTACTACCTGGGAGAAATAAAATGAAACAATGAAAAGAAAAAAGATCAATTAGTTTTCTTCCATCAGAATTCAAGCTCAGTTCTTTCCAGTTCTTTCTCTGGATGTAGGCATTTCTCTCCTTCATGAGTCTTTCAGGATTGACTTATATCACTGCATTGCTGAGAAGAGTCCAGTCTGTCATAGTTGGTCATCACACATATGTTGTATCTTTGATTGTATACAGATTTCTCCTGGTTCTACTCTTCTCACTCAGCATCATGTACAAACAGGTTTATAGCAGCTATTTATTTTTTTTTCTTGGTTAAAAAATTGAAAATTGAGGGGATATTCATTATTTGAAGAAGTTCTCAAAATGTTGCTGTATGTGATTGTTATGTATTATTATTGTGCTATAAGATATGAAGTTGTGAAGTTATCCTATCATGCTGGAGAACAATTTGGAACTATGTCCAAAGGGCAATTAAACTATGCATACCCTTTGATCCAGCAATATCACTAACAGGTCTGTATCCCAAAGAGATCACAAATATGGGGAAAGGACTCACATGTAGTAAAATATTTATAACACATTTTTTGTGATGGTAAAGAACTGGAAATTGAGGGAATGTCCATTAATTAGGGGATGGCTGAACAGGTCATTGCATATGAATGCAATGGAATACTATTGTGATATAAGAAATGCTAAACAAGTGGATTTCAGAAAAATCTGAAAATACTATGAACTGATGCTGGGTGAAATGAGCAGATCCAGGTGAACATTATATACAGAAACAACATTGTTGTACAATAATTAACTATGATTGACTGTAATGGTAATGAAATTTGAAGATCCCTTTGTATTGGAAAGCTAAGAGGTACTTAGAAGCTAGTTTCAAATTAAGCCTCTGCTAAAGAAACAGAAGGTATGAAACCCTGTTGCTGACATAACAGGAAGGGGTTGAACAGGTATGAACTATAGCATATTTAAGGAAGAGCACAAGCTGGACAGTAAAAACTTCTTGGTATGAGCACCTGAAGGCTGGGCTGCTGCTGCTGGACTGGAACTTCCATAGAGAAAGTGATTTTTTATTTTGATAATGAATAAAGTGACTTTGATTTTGAAAACAGAGCTGTTTAAGATGTCTGAGGGCTGTTGAGGATTTCCAAGGACAAGCTGGAGCTTCCAGAGGAAGTGTGATGGTGGTCTTGGTACTTTGTCTATCTGTGGCTCTGTTAAATTTTCTCTTCCAAGCAACAGAAGCTGTGAAAGACTTGAGATGGACTGGACACTTTGAGCTCTAATGCACAGGAGGAACTGCACAAAAAGCTGGACAAGGAGTTGGGAGCTCTCTGCCTCTGAACTCAGATGTCAGTTGGTTAGATATGGACAAAAGCTGGGGGCATGGAAGAGGAGCCATGGAAGCTGAAAGCAGTCTCTGTGGCAAGATGAAAAGATCTCTCCATGGGTACTGAGTAGTGATAAAATTGTGATTTATTTGTGACTGAGGGGTGAATAGCTTGTGTATTTCTTACTACCCCTTAAGACGGTACTGAGTAGTGACTGATATCTGAGAAGTGACTGATTTGTAACTTAGTGTGCCCCATGGGTGGAGGACTTTGACCTTTTGTACTTTTTGATTGAATTATTGAGTTACCAAGTGATTGGTTTACTAAATTATTGTACTTTGTTCAAAATTATGTGACCACTTCGGTGAAAACTATGTGGCCAGTTTTAGTGATAAGTTGTTGAGTTATAATGTCATTATGAATGCTGTATTTTGATTTTCTGTTAAAAGCTGTAAAATTGTGAATGTTGTACCTTGATTTTCTGTGAATGTTTTGCTTTGATTTATTATTAAACAAATAGAGAGTTTGCTATAATATGTAATCAGAATCTTGAAATCTGTTCACAGCAGCAGTCCTCTGGAAAGCTCCTCATGTTTGGCTTTGCAGTGCCTTAACTCTTTTCAGCTATACAATGATCTAAGTCAATTCCAAAAGACACAGGATGGAAAATGCTAACTACATACAGAGAAAGAACTATGGAGTCTGACTGATGATCGAAAAATATTTTCACTTTTTTATTGTGCTTTTTTTCCTTTTGTTCAGATTCTTCTTTTCCAACATGACTAATGTGGAAATATATTTAACATGATCATTTGTGTATAACCTATAGCAGATTGCCAGTTTTCTTGAGGAGTGAGGCAGGAAGGGGAAGGAGCGAGCAGAATTTTACAAAATTGAATATTGAAAACTTTCTCTACACATAATTAAAAAAATAAAATACAATTAAGGAAAAAAAAACTAAAATAAAAATATTTTTTGAAAAAGTGAATACACCATTCTACTTGATTAAAACAAGTTAATGTAGAGTCATTTCCTTCAGGAGACACATATATCAACTAATATATTTCATCTTCATAATTTTCAAGGATAATCAATAAATTCCTTGTAAATATTTTAACTTACTTTTTTATCATATAAGGTTTCTCACACTCTACCAAAAAAATCATACATTCTATGCATGTGCAGAGATTCCCATTATGCATATATTTCTTCACATTTTATAACCATGATATTAGTTTTAAGTTATTCACTTCATGACATGGAAAAATGAACATAAAACTCAACACAGATTTTAATAGTAATAATCATGTTTATAATAAGACATATTCTTACAAAGTGGTAATATTTATGAAGTATACTACCAAAATTTTTCTGCATGTGAGACTACTCTATTATTATTATTATTATTTGGAGGAGGTAGCAATCAGGGTTGAGTCACTTGCCCAGGGTAAGTTTTTAAGTTCAGATTTGAACTCAAGTCCTCTTGACTCCAGGGACAGTGCTCTATTCCCTCACCACCTAGCAGTCTTGCAATTGTTATTATTGCTAAATATTCAGGTAAGGATACTGAATTTTAGAGAACCCAATCAACTTTACAATTGATAAGGACCTACAGTAATTTTAACAGAATGCTCCTGATTCTAAAACTGGAACCTCTTTTGCTGCCCCTGTGCTTTTTAAAAAATATACATAAATTCCAGTATTTTGAGTCAATATATTGAAATCAAACTATAAATCAAACAGTAAGAATTGATTTATAACCTATTAAATCACAGGTACTGGGGTAGGTATGTAAAACAAGAAAGGTCTTGCTGATAAAAGTATTAAATGATTATATTCTTTTGGAGGGAGACTGCATTTAAGCAAACACACACACTCGCACAACATATGGTCATTTTAGGTAGGGGAGAAGCATTAGTAACTAAGAGGCAAGAGAAAAGACTTCTTGTAAGAGATAGTATTAGAGCTGACCTTGAAAGAAGCTAGGGAATTTCAGAGGTGGAGCTAAGGAAGGAGGTCATTTCAAGAATGGGGATCAATCTATGAAAAAGGAATAGAGACCAGTATTTGGGGTGGGGGGTAAAATGAAAATTTCCTTAAAATCTAATAGGGGGGTTTTGTACTTGTTCCTATAGATAATAGGAAAACAATGTTTTTCATCAAGATGTGACATGATTAAACCTGTGTTTTAGGAATATCACTTTAGTAATGTGTATAAGATTAATTGGTAACAATGAATTTGGAGAAAGTGAAACCAAATAGCTAATTATTTCAATAGTTTGGGAAAATGTATGAGGGGATACAAGGATGGAATCTCAGTATATTTTACATCATTATGTAAGATTGACACAGCTTTATTATACAATTATCTTTGTAAGAGTTTATTTGACCACCCGTTGTGGTGAGCCAAAGAGGCCTGAGCCAGGACTTCAGATAATTACCCTGATATCACTGGACCTGAACAACAAAGAGGCGACTTTTCACTAAGTCATCTCCAGATTTCTTTTGATATGGGTTACACTTACAAGGATGGTATTTGAGTTCTGAGGCTGACAGGCTCTGCCCCAAGACGTATCTGATTTTGCACTCAGATATCTTTGGGTGGCCAGTTCTAAACGTGTTGACTTTTGAGGATTGCGCTTCAGCCTTGAAGTCTGCTCTCAATTGTATCCGTTTATGACTGCGGCTGCATTAGCAGGTACCTGAGGCCTAGATCAAAGGGCTTACCCTAAGACTTTAGTCTCCTAGATAAGAAATCCTTGTCAAATTATCTATTCCATGCTACTTCCAGCATACAACAGACTAAGGTTATGATTAGAAAACTTGAGTCCCCTTCCTTTGTCTCCTTGCTCTATAAAAATCTTTCCCTGAGTATCAATAAATGGAGTTCACCATTCTTCCTTGAACTACCCACATGGCCTGGTCATTTCTTATTTATTTCTCCGAATCATGCTAAGGGCAGGACACTGAGCAGCCCACGGCAACCCGTCTGACTATAGGCCTTTCTTTAGCACCAAGACTTCTTTGGTCTTTTTCAATATTAAATTTGAATAGGTCTGAGTGGGATGCAGAGATCTGTCATCAAGACTGGCCTTGCATATATCTTCTCATATAAACCCTATTTGCAGTCTGCCTCTTTCTTCAGTATCTAAATATCCTATCATTAGGGTAGAACTATTGCTCTATGTGGTCTGCTCCCTGAGAGCAAGAAGTCAATATTTCAATGGACATTTATTAATGCAACCTAGTGTGCTGGGCTTTGGGTTAATATACAAAATTAAATATCATGCAGTCCATTTTGTCAGGCATTTACAATATAAAAGGGAGATAAAAATGCACAACTAAGTACAAAAGAAGCAAAAAAATCATAGAAGAGAGGCACAAAAGGAAAAGAGATATCTGAAGATTGAAACATAATTTTACATGGAGGGTAAAGGAGAAAAATCATGTTGAAAATAGGTACTTTGAACTATTCTTATTGGAAGGTTGTTGGCAGGCAGTGATTTAAGGAAGACTTTTGCAGGCCTTGAGAATGGCACAGTGACAATAAAGGGAGTATGATATTTGGGTGAAGAAGAATGGGTCACTTAAATTGTAGCACATTGGAAATTACTAGCCTTTTTGGCAAAAGGGTAGATTGGTGCCAGTTTCTGGAGGTTCTGGGATGACAAACTATGAATTTTGAGCTTTCTTTAGTAAGCAAAAAAAAAAAAAATAATCACCTTTCAGCAGGTGATTAACATAAGCAGATTACTCCTTTAAGAAGATTAAGCTGACCATAGTGTCCAACCTAGATAGGAAGTTAGGGAGTAGCAGTAGATAAAGTACACATTTACTCATGTAAAGAAGAAGCTTAGATCAAGCAGAAATAAGTAAAATAAAAATGTTTACCTATTATCCTATTAACTGGAGATTTTTACAGACTGGTTTTTGGATACATTTATAATATAATGATAATATGTTCAGAATTCCAACCCTGGATACCTTCAAAGATGAAATTACATGCAATTTTATTTTAGCATTAGGAATATGTTACTCTAGTTCTTTGAATACTGATAAATGTGTATATATATATATATATATATATGCATGTATATGTATGCATTATGTAGGCATATACAAATATATATGTATATTGTCATGTACACATAAATGTGTATATGTATTTATAAACAAGTATGTGTAATATATGACATGTATATAAAATTATTCATAATATATCAATAACCAGATTGTCCAAGTTCTTAGCCATTATGTTATAATTTGGTCAATAAAAAACCAATTACTACTGGATGGGAAAATATTAAATTATATTTTATTATAATTGAATTCCATTTACGAACTACATGCTTGGAGAAATGTGGAAATAGAACATTTATTAAGAACCTATGGTGCTATTACAAGCACAACATATGTGTGATGATCAACTTTGATAGACTGGACTCTTCTCAGCAATGCAGATTTATAAGTCAACTCCAAAAGACTCATAATGGAGAGATATTTACATTCAGAGAAAGAACTCTAAAGAACAGAGTTTGAATGCAGATTGAAGCAAACTACCTGCTCTATGTCTTTTTCTTGTTTGCTTTTGTCTCCTCTTTCCCACTCTTCATTCCATCAGATATGATCCTTCTTTACAACCAGACTAATGTCTAACGTGAAAGTATTTGCAGATCCCATATTTGATTGTATACCTCCATGGGGGAGAGAGAGGATGGAGAGAAAATTTGAAAGTCAAGGTATTGTAGAATTGAATTTTGTAAACTAAAAGTAAAGGAATTAATAAAGACCAAAAAAAAAAAAGAACCTACTGTTTCAGGCACTGTATCTAGCACCTTACAAATATTTGAATTTATTTGTACCTCACACTATTTAGATAAGAATGATTACCTATGGCACTATTATATCTACGCATGTTGTTTTTTATGTATGTTCATAGCTTTTCAAGTATGCTCTTAGTATTGATTCAAGAATGCAAATATTCAGGGGTGGCTAGGTGGTACAGTGAATAGACCATGGCCCCTGGAGACAGGGGGACCTGAGTTCAAATCCTGCCTCAGACACCCCAATTGTCCTCCAAAAAGGAAAAAAAAAGGATGCAAATATTTTTGAAATTATAACCAGTGAAGCTTTTCCTGATTTATAATCAAGCAGCAAAATAAGTGGGATTTTTGTTTTTGATAGACACAATATTGAAGGAAAGAATGAAAGCCAAAGGAATGGAGGATGTGACCTTACTCTTTTATTTAGTTTTTGCATATTAAGGAGGAGAAAATCTTAGCTTTGTAAATCACTATCTACTCAGCTTTTGGGGATTTTTGCACCTCCCCACATTGGTATTAAAGGCATAGAATCTTAATAAAGGGTTAAATTGTAGTTATAAGGAATTCCAGATTCAAAATTTTTATGGACAGCAGAGTTCATTTAAGTCCCAAGCATATAAGTTAAAAGAAATTACCGTCTTAATTTAAGAATTGAAGGTATTTTGTTTGTTTCACCCTAACCTGGGTGTAGTAGTTCATAGACTTGACTGGGACTAAAGAACTGCAAGCTGAACTTATCAAGTAGTTTTCTAGTCATTGAAATCTAGAAAATGGAGACTAAACAGCTCAACAGCCACATGCACATGGCACAAGCATAAGTGACAAAAACATATATATGGAAATGGCATATATGTATGTATGTATGTATATGTGTGTGTTTGCATCTTTCTCAATCATGTGTTCCCTCTACGTGTGTTTTTGTGTGTGTTATCCTCATTGCTGATGTGGTCATCTCTAAGGAAATTCACCTTAAGTACTTATGAGAGGAATTTTCTCTTGTTACTTTGTTTACCTAGAACTTTGGATCAGACATTTTATTTGAACTAATGTCCAAATGATGAAAGTAAATAAATTAGTTGGGTTTCATGTCAAATGATGCTTTACTGAGCACTGATCACAAAGAACCATCGTTTTTAAATAATGCAGACCTATGGGAGAGGGGGTACATCAGAAACTACACCAGAAATAAAGTGTGTTATGTTATCTCTCATGGTAGGAATCCACTTATAGAATTAAATTTTCTCTTAGAGTTAGTAAGAGTTGGGAATATAAGCGACATCATAAGAGATTTAAATGAATTCAATGAAGATAGAGATAAAATGTTATGGTAAACTACAGGTCTTTGGAGATGAATAGCCCTAACCTTTTAAACCCTCCATTTGATATCTTAGAAGAAAACTGACCTTTCCCACACAATATCTTTTGATACCACTTCAAGGCAGAAACCTGGGCTAGATGGACTATAGAGTCAAATCCTTATGATATTATTGGTGTCTAATGATTGTCTTCTAAGACTCCCTTACTCACTACTTCAATTTAAGGTAGATAGAGGGTGCTGAATCTTTCTTCTACTTAAGTCCCTCTTTCTTCACTTTTATCCCAATGTGTTTTCCTGAATAAACACATACTTATTTCTTAGGATTTAAAGCTCAGATTTTTTTTTAAAAATGTATTTACTTTCACAAGATGCCAGAGTAAAAGCAAGAACTTGCATCTGCTCCTTCATCAACCACCTCCAATACTTGTAAAATATGACTCCAAAATTTTTAGAGCTACAGAACCCGCAAAACGATAGAAAGAAATTTCCACCTAAAGGCAGCCTGGCAGGGTGACAGGACAGGTCTATAGCACCAGGCTGGGGGCTGAGCAGTCCCCCATGAGCTGTGTGGGTCCAGACCCAGGGCAACCCCCACCAGTGGCACAGTCTTGCCAGAATAGACTTCAAGAGAGTGAATCACCAGCAGCTGTGGTGGTTTCCAGACTTCTCAACCCAAAAATGACAAAGAGAAAGTAAAAGGTCAGTGGTGAACTCTATTGGAACTGGGAGAGAGAAAATTGCAGTCTGGCCCCCATCCCCAGGGCAGCAGAGGTGGCAGTGGCTCAGTGGTTGCAGCTGTTGCCCCATGGCTGCCTCTGGGGTTCCTGGCCTACAGATCATAGGGGGACCTTTGAGATGGTAATTGCTATTGCTTTGACCTGCTTGGATCTGGGTTGCAGTATTGGGCAGTGGTCATAGGGTAAGGAGCCCTACCTGCCAGATTTTCAGGTGACTGTAGAGAGGGCAGCCTCCTCATAACTTTGGTAGGCGCAAAATCTCCAGCAACTTGGGATACAACCCTCCCAACTCTGGAAGCAGAGTTCTACCTTGGCAAAAAGCTCAAAAGCCCAGTAATTGGCTAGCAAGATGACCAAGCAGGGGGAATACAATCAAGCCATAGAATGCTTTTGGGGGAGACAAAAAGGATCAAAACATGGAAGCAGAAGAAGACAAAAAAGTCAAAACTCCTGCATCAAAAGCCTACAGGCCATGGAGGAGCTCAAGAAGGATTCTGAAAATCAAGTAAGAGAAGTGGAAGAAAAATTGGGAATAGAAATGATAACGATGCAAGAAAATCATGAAAAGTGAGTCAATAGCCTGCTAAAGGAGAACAAAAAAAATACTGAAAAAAATAACATCTTAAAAATAAACTAAGTGGGGGCGGAGCCAAGAAGGCAGAGTAGAAACAGCTCATCCAAGTCACTCCGCCCCCAGAGTTTCCCCCAAACTATGTAAAAGGGGACTCTGAACAACTTCTGGAGCCCCAGCACCCACAGAACAACACAGAGAAGGTAACCTCCCACTGAGGACAGCCCTACAGGAAGGACCAGCGCAGCGCTCTGGGACCCAGCAGTGTGCAGCACGAAGAGTGTGGGGAGTCGGGCCGAGCAGAACCCAGATCCCCATGAGCCGAGGTTTTAGCCCCAGGGCAGCAGGGCCAGCAGCCAGCTGGAGAGACCCCAGAACACCAGCAGCTCTGGCTACTCCAGAATTATCAACATAGACATGCCTAGGACAAAGTAAGAGGTTAGTGTCCTATGGACTTTGGGACCGGTACTAGGGGACTGCGTTGGCTCCCTCCCTGGGGGGCTAGAAGCCACTGAAGAGACACACCATTTTGTAGTTTTCAGAGGCAGCTCCAGCACCTGGCATGCAAATTGTAGGGAGATGCAGCAATCAGTCTTGGAGGGTAATCGCTCTTGCTTTAACATCCCTGGATCTGGACTGTGATCTAGGGTGGAAGTCGTGGGTGGGTTTACAGCTTGCCAGAAACAGAAGTTGGCCCCACACATTCGGGACGAAAATTCCTCTATCTGGCCTTAAAGCCATAGTGTGGCAAAAAGCCCAAAAGTCAAGTAATTAAGTGGCAACATGCCTAGGCAAAGGAAAGAGAAAAATGCAACCCTAGACTCCTATTTTGGGGGCATAGAGTGGGAAAAGGACTGTGAGGTCAGAAGTCCTGCTCCAAAAGCCCCAGGGGAAAACATGAGTGGGTTGCAGGCCAGAGAGGACCTTAAGAAGGACTTTAAAAATCAAATAGGAGAAGTGGAGGAAAAATTGGAAAGAGAAATGAGAAGGATGCAGGAAAAGTATGAAATGAGGGTCAACAGCCTGACTGAGGAAAAAAACACCTTAAAAAACAGACTAACTCAAATGGCAAAGGAGGCCCAAAAGGGCAATGAGGAGAAGAATGCCTTAAAAAGTCGAATTTGCTAGATGGAAAAAGAATCTCAAAAGTTCACTGAGGAGATCCATTCCTTCAGAGTTAGACTGGAGCAAATGGAAGCTAATGACTTTATGAGAAATCAAGATGCTGTTAAGCAGATCCAAACAAATGAAAGATTAGAAGGCAATGTGAAATATCTCATGGGAAAAACCACTAACCTGGAAAACAGATCCAGGAGAGACAATTTAAAAATTATTGGACTACCTGAAAGCCATGATCAAAGAAAGAACCTAGAAATCACCCTTCAAGGAATTCTCAAGGAAAACTGCCCTGATGTTTTAGATTCAGAGGGCAAAATAGAGGTTGAAAGAATCCACTGATCACCTCCTGAAAAAGATCCCAAAAAGAAAACTCCCAGAAATATTATAGCCAGGTTCCAGAATCCCCAGATCAAGGAGAAAATACTACAAGCAGCCAGGAAGAAACAATTTCAATATTGTCGAAACACAATCAGAATAGCCCAGGACCTGGCAGCTTCTACACTGAGGGATTGAAGGGCATGGAATATGATATTCCTTTTGATTTCTTTTCCCTGATTACCTTCTCAGGCATCTCTTACTTCTTGCAACTGGATGTCAAATTTTCTATTCAACTCTGGTTTTTTCCTCAAGAATGCTTGAAAGTCCTCTATTCCACTGAATGACCATATTTTCCCCTGAAACAAAATACTCAGTTTTGATGGGTAGGTGACCCTTGGGTTCATTCCCAGTTCTTTTGCCCTCTGGAATATCATATTCCATGCGCTTCGATCCCTCAGTGTAGAAGCTGCCAGGTCCTGGGCTATTCTGATTGTGTTTCCACAATATTGAAATTGTTTCTTCCTGGCTGCTTGGAGTATTTTCTCCTTGATCTGGGGATTCTGGAACCTGGCTATAATATTCCTGGGAGTTTTCTTTTTGGATCTTTTTCAGGAGGTGATCTGTGGATTCTTTCAACCTCTATTTTGCCCTCTGGATCTAAAACATCAGGGCAATTTTCCTTGAGAATTTCTTGAAGGGTGATTTCTAGGTTCTTTCTTTGATCATGGCTTTCAGGTACTCCAATAATTTTTAAATTGTCTCTCCTGGATCTATTTTCCAGGTCAGTGGTTTTCCCATGAGATATTTCACATTGCCTTCTAATCTTTCGTTTGTTTGGATCTGCTTAACAGCATCTTGATTTCTCATAAAGTCACTAGCTTCCATTTGCTCCAGTCTAACTCTGAAGGAATGAATCTCCTCAGTGAACTTTTTAGATTCTTTTTCCATCTGGCAATTTCAACTTTTTAAGGCATTCTTCTCCTCATTGCCCTTTTGGGCCTCCTTTGCCATTTGAGCTAGTCTATTTTTTAAGGTGTTGTTTTCCTCAGTCAGGCTGTTGACTCTCATTTCATACTTTTCCTGCATCCTTCTCATTTCTCTTTCTAATTTTTTCTCCACTTCTCTTATTTGATTTTTAAAGTCCTTCTTAAGGTCCTCTATGGCCTGCAACCCTCTCATGTTTTCCCCTGGGGCTTTTGGAGCAGGACTTCTGACCTCACAGTCCTTTTCCCGCTCTATGCCCCCAAAATAGGAGTCTAGGGTTGCATTTTTCTGTTTCCTTTGCCTTGGCATGTTGCCACTTAATTGCTTGACTTTTGGGTTTGTTGCCACACTATGGTTTTAAAGCCAGCTAGAGGAATTTTTGTCCCGAATGTGTGGGGGGCAACTTCTGTTTCTGGCAAGCTGTAAACCCACCCACAACTTCCACCCTAGATCACAATCCAGATCCAGGGAGGTTAAAGCAAGAGCAATTACCCCCCAAGACTGATCGCTGGATCTCCCCACGATTTGTAGGCTGGGAGCTGAAAATGCCTCTGAAAACTACAAAATGGCAGGTCTCCTCAGCGGCTTCTAGCCCCCAGGGGAGGGAGCTGACGCATTCCCCAAATACAGGTCCCAAAGTCCATAGGACACTAACCTCTTACTTTGTCCCAGGCAAGTCTATGTGGATAATTCTGGATTCGCCACAGCTCCTGGTGTTCTGGGGTTCCTCCAGCTGGCTGCTGGCCCTGCTGCCCTGGGGCTAAAACCTCGGGTCATGCGGACCTGGGCTAGGCTCGGCTCGGCTCCTTCGCTCTGCGCGCTGCCGGCTCCCAGACTGCTGCGCTGGTCCTTCCTGCAGGGCTGCTGGGCTGTCCTCAATGGGAGGTTAGCTTCTCTGTGTCGTTCTGTGGGTGCTGGGGCTCCAGAAGTTGTTCACAGTCCTTTTTTACATAGTTTGTGGGGAATCTGGGGGCAGAGAGGCTTGGAAGAGCTGTTTCTACTCTGCCATCTTGGCTCCGCCCCCCGGAATATGATATTCCAGAGGGCAAAAGAGTTGGGAATGAACCCAAGGGTTACCTACCCAGCAAAACTGAGTATTTTGTTTCAGGGAAAATATGGTCATTCAGTGGAATAGAGGACTTTCAAGCATTCTTGAGGAAAAAAACAGAATTGAATAGAAAATTTGACATCCAGACAGAAGAAGCAAGAGATGCCTGAGAAGGTAATCAGGGAAAAGAAATCAAAAGGAACTTATCAAAGTCGAACTATTTACATTCCTATATGGAAAAGCAATAACTGTGACTGATGATATCTTTCTCACTATGAAAATAATGGAAGTAGGGTGTGTGGTCATATGAATACATATGTGAATATGTGTGTATATGGTTACAGTTATATATGGATAGAGGGCATAGGTTGAATTTGTTGGGAAGGGAGAATACACAAGGGATGAAATTATGAGGTGAGAGAGGAAAGTGGCAAGAGGAGATGGGGAGAGACAGGGTAGGGTAAACTATCCCATGTAGAAGAAGCAAGGGGAAGTGGTTGCAAAGGAGGGGGAGAATAAGGAAGGCTAAAAAGGCAAAACCACATTTACATTGAATTTGGTTCAGGGAGAAAATGACATACATACTAAACGGGATATCTCAACCTGCAGCAGGATAGGGGGAAGGGGGATGAGAGGAGGGATGATGGATGGGAGGGCATCCTTGGGGTGAGGGGAGGTTGGAAGTACCCACTATAGAAGAGGGACAGGATCATGTAGGGAATGGACCAGGTGGGGGGTGGGATGAGTGGGAAGGAATTATAAGCAGCCTTGTACAATATATCTACTATGATAATGTTTTGCACAGCTAGACATGTACAACATATACTGAATTACTTATCTCCCCAGAGGGAATGGGTGACAAGGGAGGAAGGAAATGGATCTGAAATTCGAGGTCTTAACATTAAATGTTTCAAATATATATAAATACTATTATTAATACTCTTTTGCTTATAATTGGGAGATAAGATGTGCAGGTATTGGGACACAAAGATTCACCTTCCTCTAACGGAAAAGTCGAAGGGGGTATGGGAGAAGGTATGGGAGAGAGCAGATTGGAGGAAGCAATATCTTGTGGGACTGCTATGCTGGGAGGTTGGGTAGGGGAATAACAGGGGGAAAATGATTGTAACTCAAAATCTGGCAGAAATGAATGAATTTTTCCTCCACTTCTCCTATTTGATTTTTAAAGTCCTTCTTCAGGTCCTCTATGGCCTGCAACCAGCTCATGTTTTCCCTTGGGGCTTTTGGAGCAGGACTTCTGACATCACAGTCCTTTTCCCGCTCTATGCCCCCAAAATAGGAGTCTAGGGTTGCATTTTTCTATTTCCTTTGCCTTGGCATGTTGCCACTTAATTACTTGACTTTTGGGCTTGTTGCCACACTATTGCTTTAAGGTGTGTCTCCTCAGTGGCTTCTAGCCCCCAGGGGAGGGAGCCGACACATTCCCCAAATACTGGTCCCAAAGTCCATAGGACACTAACCTCTTACTTTGTCCTAGGCATGTCTGTGTTGATAATTCTGGAGTCACCACAGTTGCTGGTGTTCTGGGGTCTCTCCAGCTGGCTGCTGGCCCTGACGCCCTGGGCCTAAAACCTCGGCTCACGTGGACTTGGGCTCCGTTCGGCTCAACTCCCTGTGCTCTGTGGGCTGCATGCTGCTGTTTCCCAGGTTGCTGCACTGTTCCTTCCTGCAGGGCTGCTGGGCTGTCCTCAGCGGTAGGTTAGCTTCTCTATGTCATTCTGTGGGTGCTGGGGCTCCAGAAGTTGTTCAGAGTCCACTTTTACATAGTTTGGGGGGAATTTAGGGGCAGAGGGGCTTGGATGAGCTGTTTCTACTCCACCATCTTGGCTCAGCCCATATTCCCCCTTTTTTAAGGAGAAGCTTAAAGCAATGTAATTCAGTGCCTAAAATTCTAATATTGTAAGTTATAATTTTTATAATGCATGGTCCAAATGTACAACAGACTATTGTAATGATTAATATGGGAAGTAGGTGCACAGAGATTTTTCAATGTATCAATAATTGTTTTTGTAGCCCCTACTGGGTCAATCCCAGAAATCTCATTATGTTCAATATCTTAATAATTTGATTGAAAGCTTTTTATTTCTAAGGTGATATTGAAATTATGCCACGCTCCCAATAAGCAGGCTCTGATCCTCTCTCATGTGATACTGGGATGAGAGGAATTGTATAAACTAGTGGTAACACAAATAGATGTGTATTTATAATCACATCTGAGTAACAGTTGAGTTTTTAATGGTTTTAACTCATACCTAAGCATAATATTAATTGTAATAAATTGATCTTATACAATAGATCCTTATCTATATCATTTTGTGTCTTAAAGGCTGCAGAAACTTTTTTTTTTATAATTCATTAACTTATTGTGCAGTTTAGATTGCAAACACAGCAGTTGGAACCATTAACAATATTAGGACAGTGAATATAGTAGCAGGAAATTTGACAAACCTTGTTCCCCCTTTTTAAAGACATCAGATATGTATATACCCTCAATGTTTGATATCAAGCATAAGTGAAATTAGTTGGAAAAAAAACAAAATAAAGATTGTTCAGCAAGATCTCTACTAGATGTACATTGAGCAAAAGTAAAATCAATGCAGTTAAAAGTTCATACATAGATAGATAGGTATATCCACAATTACATTGAAGAGGGAGTCTGATCTTGAGTTTTCAAAGGCAAGGTAGCATTCCTTGCAAATTCATTCACAAATGGAGCAGTTTGTATCCCACTTAAAATAGAAGACACAGTCATTGACATTAAGAGGGAGGCAATTAGTCCTGTGATTTAAAAAGTCCAGAAGTCAGTTCTTAGCAGAAAATTAGATGTTTCTTGAAGTGCAGGTGTTTCTGAAGTCTGTCATTGTGTAATGTTCTATTAGAAGGCTGTATCATTCTGTGAAAAGGTGGGATGCCAAGTCATTTCTTCTGGGGTTGTCCTTGTGAGGAATCCTCTGATCCTCTTCTTTGTTTCTGCATCTGCTGGAACACACCTGGACATTCTGTGTTGGCATCTTCAGTGGTCATTCATCAGCATCCTGTGACTTGTGATTTTTGGAGCTCCTTCTGCTTGTAAGGGCCATCTCCGCTGTGGACCTTCCTTTCAGGTTCCCATGTGTCCCGTGTGGGCGCCATTTGCCATGGGCTGCTCAGTGTCCAGCACTTAGCATGATTCGGAGACGTGAATAAGAAATGACCAGGCCATGTGTGTAGCTCAAGGAAGAACCATGAACTCCCCAATTCATATTTTTCTTAAAAGTTTTTGTGGTAGAAGTTTTGACTTTGTTATCTTCTTTGGAGTGTGTTTTTGCTCTTGCTTGTCACCATAATAACTTTCTATGGTCAGAATTTATTTTCCTATTGTTTGTTCATTTCCCTAGCCTGTTACTTGCCTTTTAATTCTTTGTTAAAATAGGGTTTTGCTTCCAGTATGGGGGGTGCACTGTCCCAAGCCTGAGGAGTTTTGTGCAACTCTACTTTCCCCTAGGTGAAACAGACCTTTCTTGCTTAACTTTTAAGTTGTCTTTGGCATCTGTGGACTGAAAGGTCTGGAAACCAGCACTGTTGCTACTGATTCAATCACCATAAGACCTGCTCCTGGTTTGCTGGGGGTCAGTCTTTACAGACATAGCTTCTCTTAAATTGAGTTCCTCTCTCATCCTGGTGCAACAGACTTTACTGCCAACCCTTTGAGTTGTTTTGGGCGGGGAAATTGTTTCTCTCTATCTTTTTGTGGGTTCTGCCAACCTATAATTTGTGTAGTGTCATTGTTTAAAGGTATTTGATGGTGTTTAGGGGAGAGTTCAGTCAAGTCCCTGCCTTTACTCTATCATCTTGGTTCCACCTCTTTCTCCCCCTCCCAGTTTTTTTTTTCTTAAAGCACTCATAGGTACCTGGCCTACCTTGCCTTATATTGGTAGTTACTTTTTTTTTTCTATTTAAAGACATGTATTTGAAGCTATTTGTCAATCAATAAGCATGTATTAATTGTTTCTTATGTGTCAGACACTTGAAAAGCACTGAAGATAGATGACAAAGAATAGTCCTTGACATCACAAGCTCACAATCTTATAGGCAAGAAAGTATGCAAGAAAATATATACAAATAAACTTTACACAGGATAAACAAAAAAAAATTAAGTGATGGAAGGTGGGAGAATTAAGAAACTTTGGTAAAAGCTTCCAGTAGAACATGAGGTTTTAACTGAAACTTAAAAGAGGTTAGGAAAGCCAGGATGTGGATGAGGAGGGAGAACATTCTAAGCATGGGGGACAGCCACAGACAATGCCTGGAGGTTGGAGAGGGAGTGCCTTGTTTGTGGAAATGCAAGGACATCAATACATGGTAGAAATTAAGGTGTAAGAAAAAAGAAAGAAGGGCCAAGCTATTAAGGTCTTTGAAAACCCAACAGATAAGGAGTACGAGATAAGGAGCCACTAAAATTTATTGAATAGGGGAATGAGATGGACCTATGCTTTAGGAAAATTATTTTGGTGGCTTAATGGAGGATGGTTTGGAGTGAGGAGAGACTTGGGGCAGGAATATACACCAGCAAAATATTGCATTATATTCCCCCAAATTTTAAATTTTGAGCTGGTTCTTGAATCTTTGTAGGGTTAATTTCTCATACTTTACTTTTCATATGCTCAATTAAAAGTGTCAAACTCTTCTCCACTTCTTTTATATCTTTTCCCTGTATCATAATATCATCTATGTAGTGGGTAAATTGTAAACCAAGTAGTTCTAATTCATCTAAATGTTCAGCTACAATCTTATGACAAATAGTGGGGCTATGTAGATATTCTTGTGGCAAGAGTGTGAAAGTATATTGTCTGCCCTGCCAAGTGAAAGCAATCTGGTCCCATTGTTTAGAATCTATTGGGATAGTAAAGAAAGTATTGGCTACATCAACCACAGTATTCCAAGTCCCATCTTATTTTTATATCATTTCTATTAAAATCATTGTGTTATTAAGAAAAGTTGAACATAGTTGATCATCACATGATGTTGCTGATACTGTGTACCATGTTTTCTTGGTTCTGCTAATCTCACTGTACATCAGTTCCTGCAAGTCTTTCTAGGTTTTCCTTCACTCTGTGTGTTTCTCTCGGTTTCAAGTTTATTTCTTGTAAGCAACACCTTATAAGATTCTGGTTTTTGATCCGTTCGGCTTTCTGATTCCATATTATGGGAGAGTTCATTCCAGTCATATTCAGAGTTATGATTGCTAACTGTGTATTTCCCTCCATCCTATTCTTTTTCCACTTTGTCCTGTAGCACTTTTCTTTTTTTTTTTTTTTAAAGCAATTGGGGTTAAGCAACTTGCTCAAGTTTACACGGCTCGTCATTATTTATGTGTGGGTGCTCATTTTCTGAGGCTGGATTTGACCCCGGGTCATCCCAACTCTGAGGCCAGCGCTCTTACTCACTGGGCCACCTAGCCTCCCCTCCTGTAGCACTTTTCACCCTTTCTCATATCACCAGTGGTTTGCTTCTAACACTTGCCCTGATCTGCCATCCCTTGTCAGTCCCCCACCCCTTTATTTAATCTTCTCCCCTCATACTTCTCTGTCAGGTAGGATGGATTTCTATATTCATCTGAATATTTATGTCATTCCATCTTTGAGTCAATGCTAATGAGAGGAAGCCTCAAGTAATGCCCATTTCACCCCCCTTCCATCTTCCCATCCATTGTAACAAGTTTTTCCCAAGTCTTCATATGAGATAATTTATCTTGTTTTACTTCTCCCTTCCTTCTGCACTCATTTTACCCCTCTTTCTTATATCTTTTTTGTGTCATTCCCCCAAATACATCTTATACCCATATCCTCTGTCTATATTTATTCCTTCTATCTATACTATTAGTGGTATGATTCGTAAGGGTTACAAGTATCACCTTCCCATGTTAGAAGGTAAAGAGTTTTGAATCCCTTATGGTGTTTTTTTTTCCTTTTTTTTTTACCTGTTTATGCTTCTATTTGGTCTTGATATTGGAGATCAATTTTTTGTTTTAGTTACAGTCTTCTCCTTATGAAAGCTTGAAATCCCTTCTGTTTCATTAAATGACCATTTTTCCCTCAATGTATTTTGCTTAATTTTACCACGTAAGTGATTCTTGGTTGCATTTCTGGCTTCTTTGCTCTTTGGAATATTATGCTACTTGACCTCCTGTCTTTTAACGTTACACAGCTGCCAAGCCTTATGTAATCCTCATGGTGAGTCTCCAATATTTGAGTTGTTTCTTCCTGATCACTTATGGTATTGTTTCCTTGATTTGATAGTTCTGAAATTTGACAGTCATATTCCTTTGGGGTTTTTATTTGGGGATCTGTTTCCTGAGATGATCAGTGGATTCTTTCAATTCTTATTTTGCCCTCTGGGTCCAGGGTATAAAGGTAAATTTCTTCCATAATTTCTTGAGAGATGATATCCAGATTCTCCTTTTGATTATGCCTTTTGGGTAGTCCAGGGAGTCTACTATTGTTTCTCTTGGCTCTGTTTCTCAGGTCAATTGTTTTTCCCATGATATATTTTATATTTTATTCCATTTATTCCTTCTTTTGAAATTGTTTGATGATTCATGATGTCTTATAGAGTCATTACATACAACAACCAATTTTGAATTTAAGGAGTTGCTTTCCTCAATTAGTTTCTGTACTTTCTTTTTCATTTAGCCAATTGTATGTTTTAAGGAGCTGTTTTCTTCAGTGGATTTTTGTATCTCCTTTTCCATTAGACTAATTCTACTTTTTAAGCAGTTTCCCAATCTATTGAGTTGTTTTTCCATAATTCTCTTGCATCAAAACTCATTTCTTTTCCCAATTTTTCTTCTACCTCTCTTCAATGATATTTAATAACATTTTAGAGTTCTTCTATGAAATATTTCTAGACTTGAGACTAGAAAAAACTACTGTTTTTCTTTGGGGTTTTGCCCATAGGTGTTTTGACATTGTTCTCTTCTTCTGAATTTGTGTCTTCATCTTCTCTGTCTCCATAATAACTTCCTGTGGTCAGATGTCGTTGTTGTTGTTTGCTCATTTTTGGTCTTAATTCTTTCTTTTAAATTTGATCTCTGCTCCCAGGGTAGAAGGGGATTTATCTCAGACTTCTTGATCCAGAGGCTGTGACTGTTTACCTGGTGCTGTGCTGATGTTAGTGTGAGGGCCAAAGAGAACCTTTGTGTTTGGTGTTGTGTTGAGGAGGTGGGGTATGGGGTAGCTGATGCTTCTAGAGTCTGTGGGGGTATAATAGTTTACCTGGTGGTGAACTGGAGTACTAGTTGTTTTGTCTGGTGGGAGAAAATAGGATGGAGGGAAATACACAGTTAGCAATCATTACTCTGAATATGAATTGAATGAACTTTCCCATAAATAAAACACAAAATTACTTTATCCAGCTCTTTTCTCAAAATCAAAATTACTTTATCCAGCCTCCACATGGCTTCCTCCAAGAAATTCTGTGTTGGTTCTCAATTCTCATTTCTCTTCTCAGTTCTTCTCGATTCTCAGTTCAATCTTCCACCCAGCAGTAGCTGCCCAGGTAAGGTTCTTCTGTGTTTTCCCAGAGCTACACCATAGCACATGAAGGTGTTGCCCTTGGAAGATGCTTGTTTGCCCTGGGCTGTACTGAAACACACAGAGCTTCAGGAATATGTCAGTCCACTCTGGGGTCCACTGAAGCACCTGGAGGTTTGGCTGCTGAAGGACACCTACTAGCCTTGGGTTAACATGAAACACATGGTGATTCTCAGAGCTGGAGTCTGCACATTATCCTGACTATACTAATGTACACAGGTGTCCTGGTATTGGCATTTGCCTGATCCATTACACTGTAGTTTAGGATCTCCCACTGGTTTTCTGAGGTGGGGCATGCTGCTGTCTTGCTTGGATGCTTCCTGTCCTGGAATGTGCTCCTCTTTTACCAGAGTGAGAGGGATCTTTCTTGATAATTCTCCAAGTCTCCGGGAAAAATAACTGCTTCGCCCCCATTTTTCTCCTAGGTCTGTTATTACCATATTTTTTCTGGGGCACTATTTATATTTGGTTGAAGGTAAATATGGGAGAACTAGAGGGATCTGCTGCTTACTCCAACATCTTTGTTCCCAGAAGTTCTCAATGCTACAGCTTCTTGAAGCCACATGTGAGAGTTGGGTAACCATTTAAACATCAACCATGGATGAGAAGCCCTGAAAATGTCTCAGCAAGCCCTCACACCAGAGATATTATGCCTCACTCAACACTCTATAAATATCTAAGGCAGTATCAGTTTTGTTTCCCAGGGATATATTATTCTTCTCATAGAATTTTAGAGTTGGAAGGGACATGATAATCACCTATTCTATCCTCCTGTCCAACATGCTTTTTAAACAGGGCAAAGCTATAAGTAAAAGGGCATGCTTAAAGTTCAGTGTGAGAAATCATTGCATTTAGCAGTTTTGATGTTATGTTTAAATTTGCATCATATTAATTTTCTAACTATATTTAAAGTCACTCCTTCCTAACATTGGCATAATTATTGTCACCAAAGAGTTAATTTTGGGAAACATATTCCCAGAAATGTTCGTGGGGCCAACTAGTATTGGACTTTTTCCAACTACCATTTTCTCCCCTCCTTTTAGATGAAGAGTATTTTTATGTGTTTGTTTTTAACAGGCTCTTGATCTCTTTCTACATATCTCGGCTTCCTGCTGTTCATGTTTTCATCCAAATGGGACTAGATATTGGAGAAATAAATGAGTTTTTGGCAGCTTCAAACCCCATGCCAGCTTCAGTTCATTTTTAGACTCCATGGAATAAAGGGCACTTTTATTTAGGTTTCAGATGCAAATTGTAGAAGTGAAATGATGTTTTATCTGTCATTGTCAAGTAAGCGATTGTTTCATGTGTTACTTCTCCAGATAACCAAAGTTTTCCTCTTCAAACCTTCATATCAGGGAGCTGCCTTTAGTACATTAGGGGAAAACAGTTGATTTTTAATTTAAAAAACTGGGATTTGAATTCTAGCACAGTAACTTAATAACTGTGTGATATTGAAGAAGTGACAAACTGTCTGAAACTCAGTTTCTCTAATAGCAAAATGGTGATAAAAGTACTTGAACAATCTAACTTATAAAGTTGTAAGCATCACAAGAAGAAATACATGTAAAATGTCTTGTAAAAGATAATGAATTCTGTCAGCACCAGCAATTATTATTAATAATATTTCAGAGTAGGAAAGGAACTTATAGGTATTTATTTTACCTATTTTGTTAGAAATATCTCTCAAATGCATTGCATGCTTCCTTGCCTTTTTAAAAAGAGGTTAATAAATGTACTTTAGCTTTCCTTGATGACTTTTTATGCCATCATGAACATTAAATATTTTACTGAGCTGTAATATAGAGATGCCCTCTGGGCTTTTGAGAAGTGTGTAGCTATTTGCTGCTATGGTAAATAACCCTGAACTACACTGTTTCTTTAATTTCTTACATCACTTAAAAATTATTTCATGTCTCCTCTCTCACAATCAGTCTAGCATGTAATACTTGTTCATCTCAGTATGCCTTTATATAACATAGAAAGCTATATAATTGTTCTATTAGATGAGAATTCAGAGATCAAACATTTGAAATACTACATGAACAAGAATTCCTTCTTCTACACCTCCCACAGTGTTATCTAGATTTTATTTAAAGAAATTTAGTGATAAAGAGCTCATTATCTCCCTCTTCATAAATTCTTTGTATTGTTGAACAAATATATAAGTGTTGTGATTTTTACTTTTTATTTTGAAGTGAAACATGTCTTCCTCTGCTTTACATTCAGGCAATAGTATTGTGTAAAATTTTCATTACATAAATAGGCATACTTAGTACTGCAATCCTCTTCTAATTGTTGCTTATAATTTATGAATGAAGAAAGGAAAGCTTTAAAGTTTAGCAGGATGGGCCATATATGATGTGTATGAACTAGAACATTTGGATGGTTGTTGTCCTGCCTTCTTGAAGAGGACTAAAGTGACATCACTATTTTGTGGTCAAAGTATAGTGAGTCCAAATGTTACGGAACAAACCAATAGGAGCTTGGGAAGTTCTGCCACAAATCAAGCACAAGTAGTCTATATGAATATTTAGAGTGAAGATCTATCTAAATTTGCTCATCTTATATTTTGTTTTGTCATGGGTTCTGTTTTGTTTTGTTTTTGAGCTACTTTAATTCAATCCACCTTCTCTTATGCAGGCACACCATGCTGGGTGGTCTTTTGCCATTGTCTCCCATGTCATGCAATCAATTCCAAAGTTCTTCAAAAAGGTGTTCTGAGTGTCATTGTATCAATTCTCCTGATATGTATGTGAGCACTTGCCTTGTGTGAATTTTCCACAAAATAGTCTTTTAGGCAAACATATATTTGGCATTCAGACAATCTGGTCCATCATTCAGAGCTATGCTTTCTGCAGCAGAGTTTGAATGCTTGACTTTTTAGCTCAAGAAAATACCTCAGTATCCAATACCTATGCAACGATGGTAAAATGGTATGAGTGATGTCTTGATTTGCACAGAAATTGGATTTAAGTGAAGCAGAATTGTATACAATCATTTGCCTCATTTTTTTTCTTTCATAGTCATCATATTCCTATGGCAATACAAAAGTCAAGATGACAGCTGAGGATGTAATGGATGACCTTCACATCTTTGATGTCTGACCAATCTTTAAATGCTCTACTGCACCTTCTTGAGCAGCTTCATGGCTGTTGAAACAAATTGTTCTTATCCGCCTTTTCCTCAGGGTAAATTTTCAACAGGTTTGTGGTAGCAATTAGCAGTAGGAGGAAACATAGAAAGGTTGTGGCTTAATAGGAGAATGTGGATTAGGGATTCTTAAGCTGGGTTTAGGACAAGACTATTGACAGTTCTCCCTCCTACAGATGTAGCAGGAATAAATTATATATAAGCAGGTTTAGGTAGTGTATTTATGGGAATCAGGAAGCAAGCAAGTTACTGTTGTAAAGAAAAAAAAAGCATTAAACTGGTAAAGATAAAGAAAGATTTAGAGCACAGAAGGGAAATCACTGTAACATGAATCCTTGCATTTAAACATGAGAGCAGAAAGTAAAATGTCAAGGGTACAGAGACTGAAAAGCATTGCAACAGCAGAGTGGCAGTTGCTTTGGGTCACCTTCCTTGTATTTGGTCATTGTGATATGTGATAGATTCATACTCATGAATATTTGTCTCATTTTTACTTTTGGTATTTATTGTTGCCACTCAGACACAGTGTAGAACAGTATAGAATAAGTAATGTTGACAGCAGTAAGACTAGTTTAATATTGTAATGAGTATACAGTAAAGGGGATCTTTTTGTTTTTGAGGTGTAATCTTAACTAGGCACTTTTTAATTTTCTTTTTTATTTAATAGAATTTATTTTTCTCCACTTACATGTCAAGAAAATGCTTAGAATTCATTTTTATGAAGATGTTGAGTTTCAAATTTTTCTCCCTCTTGCCCTTTCCTATACTGTTCTGAAAATGGTAGGACATTTGATATTGTTTATACATGTTCCATCACATAAAAACAAATATTTCCATATTAGTTGTGAAGGAGGAAACAGGTCAAAAGGGGAAAAAACACAATAAAGCATAACATAAGTGAAACAAATATGCTTCAATTTACATTCTGAGTCCATCAGTTCTTTATCTGGATATGTAGAGCATTTTCTTTAGTGAGTCCTTTGTATTTCTCTTGGACCATTGTCTTACTGAGAAGAGTTGAGTCATTCATAGTTGAATTCAGCATGATGTTGCTGAATCTCTGTACAGTTTTCCTTGTACTGCTCATTTTAGTTTGCATCAACTCATACAAGTCTTTCCAGGATTTTGTGAAATGTGCTTGTTAACCATGTCTTGTTGCAATAATTCCGTTGCATCCATATACCACACCTTGTTCAGTTATAATTCATAAGCATCTCCTCAGTTTCAAATATTTTTTCCCACCACAATAAAGGGCTGTAAAGGGCTGTTATATATATATATTGCACATGTAAGTCATTTCCCTTTTGTATAATTTCTTTGGGATACAGAAATAGTAGTGGCATTGGTGAATCACAGTATTCAAAGTTTGGTTGTCCTTTGGTTATAGTTGCAAATTGCTCTTCAGAATGGTTGGATAAGTTCTCAACTCCAACAATGCATTAGGGTCCCATTTCTCCACATCCTCTTCAACATTTATCATTTTCCTTTTTTGTCATATTAGCCAATCTGATTGGTGTGAGATGGTACTTCAGAGTTGTTTTAATTTTCATTTTTCAAATCAAAAGCGATTTAGAAGCACTTCGTGTTTCTGTAGCTTTGATTTCTTCATCTGAAAACTGCCTATTCATATCCTTTGACCATTTGTCAATTGGATAACGGATTGCATTCTTTTATATTTGACTCAGTTCTCTATGTATCTGAGAGATGGGACCTTTATCCAAGACACTAACTGCAAAGATTGTTTCCTAGCAATGGTACCTTTTAAAAACCTTATTGGCACACATTTTTAATCATGCTTTTTAAATAGCCTTTTTCATATGCAATTTTGAATTAGAAGTTATGTCTGCTTATAAAAGAAAGGCTCATGCAAAAAATTTTATACAAGTCAATGCAAATAATGATATAGCTGCATAATTTTAATACTTATTTTAACCCCTTTAATATTATCTGAATAAGTCATAAATATAAACTTATCATAGAAGCATATTAAAACCTTCTAGTTTATTCAATATATTCATCAATGACCTGCAGCTTGTTTATTTATTTGTTATATGTTTCCCTTGCTTCCCCTATAATAGCTTGTTCATATTTTTAAGAGAATTCTTTCCAAGATGTAATGTTTGTGGCTTTTCTTACAGTAGAAAAAGACTGATTGGAAATAAATAAATAAACTACAATTACAAAGCTGCTCAGATTACCAACATCTTAGAACCTTATATGTACAGCAATGTGCACAATGAAATATTAGATATAGTTTAGTTATTGCTTATATAAATTAAACACCCTGTATTTAACACATTTCAATTTTTTTGAGACAAATTCCTCTTTGGATAAAAAAGAAGCTTTTTATCCCCCATAATTACACTGTCTTCTGCCTATTGATTAACACTAATTTATTTTTTATATTTTTACTTGTGTATAGTTCTTTATATGCTATCTCCCTATAAGCCTGTTAACATCTTTAAGATAGGGGTCTCTCTTTTGCAGTACTTGCTACTCAGCACTTAGCATGGGACACATAAAGGTCAATTAATAAATGTTTTTTTTCTGAGTGATTTATTAGATTTTGTGTGCTGCAGTTTTAATTGAATTGTAGCATACACCTAAAGTTCCTTTCAATTTTGATTCCAGAATTATAGCAGATACATGGGAAATTCTACTCGCTTTTCCCCATCATCAACAGTGGAGTTTATTCTGATCAACTTCCAAGATCATCAAACATGAAAAACATGATATAAGCAGTGTTTGGACTCATCCTCTATGGTCAGAAAGCTGTAACTAAATCTTTAATTCCCAGTCTCTGAGATTATAATCTTCTTAGGTAAAGTCATCTCTCCTGCCCAAATCTTACTTCCCATTATCTAATCTCCCATTCACCTAGACCCAACCCCCCACCATGTCCCTTTCTTGTTCTTCCCAAATTTTTAATCATGCCCTATGAAAGCCCCATTCTATCACAACTCTTGCTCAAAGCCCAGTGTATTTGATGGCATGAGAGAAACAGGATAGACAGGGACTGTGTCACTTGGGGAAAGTGAATCCTCTGCCTTCCAGAAGATGAAAGAATTAGAAGAGAAAGAGATTTCAAAAGTTATGAAGTTCCTTATGCTAATCTAGGATCTATTCTTATAGGTACTGTACAATTCCCACTTTGTGTAATTAATAGAATAAACACATTCCTGAGAAGGGAGGGAGGACAAGGTAAAGTGGAGAGAGAATATTGTCTTTAGTGATTAAGATAACTAGCATGTTGAAGAGTTAGGCAGGAGATGAACAAATAAATAATGTTGATCACTGAAGGTTGAAGGGGTATTTGTATGGATTGAATGGTAGGGGGATTCATTAATTTAAGGGCAATATTGCCCCAAATATTTAAAAATAAAAGGTAGATATGAATCCAGACTAGTAGGAAATTACTAGATTGCAGTGGGAAATCAGTAGTTATGATAAGCTAGAAGTCAGAAAGAATTAGAAGGTTGGGGAAAACATGGTAGCAGTAGGGTAGTGGCTGCTTTTAAACTCGTTTTTTCTGTATGAAGATTTTGGGGCATGAGGGTGAAGGGAGCAAGGTTCAGAGATGTTTGTTTCACTTACGGTTTGTGAGTTTGTTCCAAGTGCTCTATAAGCAACATATATCAGTGCAGAGTGAGCAATAACAAGAAACTTGCGATCAGATTCAATACAATACAATTTATATGAATCATGGCATATAGCCATATGTGTAGGAATAATGTGTAACATTTAGAAAGTGAATCTTTGGGTACAAAATTTTCAGAATCATGATTTTTCAAAAAAGTCAGATATATTATTTAACACTTGACACTTGGGGAGAAAATTTTATGCTTGTTATTTCTTGTGATAAAAATAAATGGACAAATATAATTGAATTTATCTTTGTGTTTGCTGGAACTGTAATTTAAGTATCACCAAAGAAGGAGCACTATCTCTCTTTTTGGGCTTTTCTCTCTCTCTCTCTTTTTTTTTTTTGTAAGGGTAATTGGGGTTAAGTGACTGGCCCAAAGTCACACAGTTAGTACGTAAGTGTCTGAGGCCAAACTTGAACTCAGGTCCTCCTGACTCCAGGGCCAGTGCTCTATTCACTGCACCACCTACCTGCCCCAGCACTATCTCTTAATATTTCTAAATAGATTCCATTTATGATATTATGCAGAATTATCCTTAGTCTATGACTAATATCCAAAAATCACATTACCTTCATATTTTTTATCCCAAGGTTCTCTAGAAGCTTGGAATTAATTGTTGTTTCTATCTGTTTAGAAACTGGCTCTTTCATTTACAATTGTTCATTCTGCTTGGGTTGACTAGCTTTATTTCTAGTTACTCCTCTATGGAAAGTGAATTGGTGGCAATTGGGACTGGGTAACCTAAAACTATGATTCACAAATGTGTAATACTGATAGATGTATGTATATGTCTGTATATGTGTCGGTATATACAAATATTCATGATATAAATATAATTATGTGTATATATACATACATACACATATATGAGTATATATGTCTATATATCTATTCAACAACTTAGTGTTACCTTGTTTTCTTCACAGTTTTGTGTCAATATAGATAAAGATGTGGTATTGCAAAAGTTTTGACTGTTTCTTACATTTTCATCAAGGATTCTATGAATTTATATGCAGATTATTCACATATGTATTTTGTAAGGATCAAAAAGTAAGCCTCTGGGATACTACTTGATATTTTTTGCTTGTCTTTTTTGGTAACAAGAAGGTTCATGATTTTTTCAAAACCTTTGTTATCCTGCCCTCTTTCATATATAAAGGAAATCAGTCCCTCACTAGTCTCCAAATCGTTTTTGCCTCCAGCATAGATATCCTCTACATATTTGCATTAGAGATTCTTCAGCAAGATGTTTATGTCTTATACAATACAATGGAAAATTGGTATTGAAATCCAAATGTGTTAGCTTCACTGTCATCAGAAAGATTAGAAAGTGGACTTATATATCATGAGATATTGCTGTTATTTGCTTGCCATTTTTTGGCAATAATAAGATCCATGAAGTTTTTGGAATTTGTTATCCCCCCTCTCTTTTAAATATACAGAAAATAAATCCCTCAGTCCTTTCCAAATAGTTTTTTTTTTTTTTGCCCCTTCATCATGGATCTCCTGTATTTATATGTCTTGGAGGTCAGTAGTTTTTCTTTTCCCCATTTTATCTTTCTTTAGAAAAATGAACATATCTTTAGGCAAAGATTGTTGACTAATATTGGAATACAAATGTGGTTGCTTGATTGCTATTGATAGATCAAATGTTTGTTAAAAATAATCTAGAGACTTTCCAATTTCTTTTTTTTTTTTTGCTTTTTGGAGGGCAGCTGGGGTTAAGTAACTTGCCCAAGGTCACACGGCTAGGTTTTTTTTGTTTGTGAGTGTTAAGTGTCTGAGGCCGGAACCGAACTCAGGTCCTTCTGATTCCAGGGCTGGTGCTCTATTTACTGCGCCACCTAGCCACCCCTGAGACTTTCCAATTTCATCTGTTTATTTTCTTCTTTCAGGCTCCATTTTTAAATGCTGTCAGGATAAAGTGACAATCATGTTTCTCAATAATCTTTCTTAAAAGCTAATTTTTTCTTCAATTCCTTCTCACTGTTTTGTGAAGTAGTAATTATAATATAATATAATAAATACAATATATAAACACCAAGTCTTTTTGTTGTAAATTTATGTTTCTTTTGACTGCCTTCCTCCTAGTTTAGCAAGGAAATAAAATACTTTCTCCCTGAAAGTGTTTTTTGCATCATTGTTTTTGAGAGCAAATCATATCATTTAAGCTTTGTCTATTGGTTTGTGCTACATTGTCAGACAGAAAGTGAATTGAAATGATAGTGCCAGCAATGTGTAAATATTGTTGTAGCTCTGTTAACCTTTGTCTTCCTAGAAACAGAAACTGTGAAGGGCTTGGAGTGGAATAGTCTCTGTGGGCTGAGATATAGAACTGGAGCCTGTGCGTGAATCCAGACTATAATTGGGAGCATGGAAGAGGAGCTATGGGGATTTGGAAGTCAGACTCAAGTTAAGATGAAAGGAGACTTTATTTGGATACTCAGGGCTGATTAATGATATTGTAACTTACTGCGACCTAGGGTGGATGGCATTTGTTACCCTGAAGGATGATTGGCTTAAGGATGATAGGAAGCTAGCCTTGAGTCAAGATGAATGAAGACTGTACATGGGTACTCTATATTGATTGAGGAGATGGTGACTTACTGAATGATATGTTTTGTTTAAGACTATGTGCTCACTTTAGTAATAAGTTTTTGTAATATTGTTTTTAATTTTTTTTAATTTTTCCTTTAGTTTCTTGAATGTTTTGCTTTAGTTTATTGATGAATAAATAGAGAGTTCTATACTATGCAATTAGATCCTTAAAGTTATTCATAGCAGCAGCCCTAAGAAGAGCTGGTTGTGATTGGCTTTACAGGGTTTAACACATAAAACATCATGGTCTCTGAAAAATAAACATTAATTAACATCTAACATACAATAGAGAGTTGAATGGTACATGCAAGTATGCTTCAGTCTATTACCCATCATGAATTTTGCAAGCAAAAGAGCATAAATGATTTCATCAGAGAGCCATACACTTGGGGGTGGGAGGAAGAAGTAGGAAACGTATTTATTGATACTAGGAGTGGTTGATAAGGACTCTATATACTTATATGGGATCTACAAAATATCAAGATAATCAAGAAAGAGAAGCTTTCAGCTTTGTTAGATCCCTTACATAGAACTAACGGATATGGAAGTAATTTATGTAGATTCTTTGTAATCTGTATCTATAATGGGAATATTCACATCAATGAAATTTTAAAAAATGCATCAGTATTTCACAATATACTTCTCTTTTTGGTAATATGAATTGGCACAAAGCTCTGGCATAAACCTTAACCTGAAAGTGTTTTTTCCTACTATCTGCTTCCATACAGTGGCACAATTTATGATTATGCACAGAGAAGAAGTTAAGAAGATTATCATAAAACCAAATAACCAAACATGTGACATAAATTAAATGCAATAATGCTCTGTGTAAGAATCTACTTTGATATTTTAAGCATTGCATAAGCTTTAGAGCATGAAGTCTTCACTAATTTGGCTATATGAAAGCCTCTTTTTGGCTCTAGGATTTCTGGATAATTATAATTTCCTGACAAGAGGCTGACTAATAAATGATGTATTACCATGTGGCTTTCCTTTACCCAAGTTTATTTATTACAGAAAATTCTAGCTGACATCTATACAAGTCACTACACATGTTTATGTTTTGTATCTATGTCCAATTATCTATTTAATTAGATCGGCATAGATGTATATATTTACACATTCACAGATATATTTGTGAATAAGAAGCCTAAAATTGTGCCTGTTCTATGTAAATTAAGAGCTATAGTTCTAATTCACACATTATAGGTAATTATAATGAATTTTCCTGTGGTATAATCAAAATAGTCAGGACATCTAGTTCCATTATGCTTCTTGCTGCTCTTGTATGATGAAAATGACTTCATATTACATGCTTCCAGTACGAACTTTTGGGGACATAATATTTTATCCCAAACTATTGATTCTTTAATGGTATAGACCTTGTAGAGAAGCAGATGAAAGGCATATGAGTTGGGAGAGATGTATAGAACTTACTCAATTCTTGCCATCATAAACTATTCTGCTGACATGAAAGTCTGCCCCTTGCCCACTCCTCTTGATTGGGGAGAAGTATTTTCCAGAGTTACTCTCAATGGTTATGAAGAAGTGTAATGCCTAATATATATATACATACACACATATACATATATATATATATGTATGTATATGTGTGTGTGTGTGTGTGTGTGTGTGTGTGTGAGTGTTGAGGGACCAAAGAATTAGCATAAAACATTTTAAAGTGTGGTGGTGTGTTGGGGGGGGGGGCTTTAGAAATGTATTTCTTTACTACTTGCTTTTACATCTAAGGCACTTGGCGCCAAGTTAGATGAATAGTTTGTAGATAATAAAGCTAAGATTTTAACCTAGACTCTCTTTACTCATTTCAAACCTCTTTCTGTAATAACAGTCATATTCTCCTAGTTTATTGTGCTTTATGTATTACAAATTCCTTTTGGGGAAATATTTGTTATTTCTTTATTTACACTGCTTGATGTTTCACTAGCGGTGGGGGTACCTAACTCTTTTTTGTTGGTAGAAGAGATGCATAATGATTGCATTGTTCGCATTGAAGAACAATGGAAGCAAAATTTATGTCAACACCATATGTGACACTAAATTCAATAAAGATCAGAGTTTATAAATTTTATCTATTCAATTTAATAGATAGATCTATCAAGGAACAAAACCTATGTTTTGATAAATCTTAAAATTGTGGGGGTGCTTATATTGTAAAGAATTAAAAAAAAACTGCTGGCTTGATTTTTAAATATTTAATATTTTTACGTGAGAACCAAAAATTCACATTGAAGTTTTCTCAGGATGATGAATAATTTCAATTCAACATCATTATGTGTATCTTCTGATTTGTGCCTTTGTTACCCTAATATATAGCATATTTCAAAGCAATCATAGGTAATTACAATTACCGTGTCTAAATGTTATTTGCACATTGTTAAAATTTATCCTCTGATTGTTTCATTTATATAATTATTTTATTTCTACAATTAAATTCTAATTCCCCCAAATGCAGGAATCTTGTCATCATGCTCCTTTCATGTATCCTTTACATCAATTAGTATAGAACTTAGCATAAATGAAAGGTAATAAATATTTCACTGAATAGCTTTATCAGAGTCATTTTGCACTAATGCTTTTGCTCAGAATCAAACAACACATTTCAAAGATATACAATCCAAGACAAAAAAAAACTTTATTAATTTTGTTTAAAAATTAATATCAACCCTTATAACTGAAAATATAGGAGAAAAGAATACAGATGACAAAAAGAAACTTGGGAAAGATGTAGGTAATTACAGAAGACACAAAGAAGGCTTACTTCTGTTAAAGAAAACACAAAGGCATACAGATACTTTATCTCTCTCTGTCTCTCTCTCCTCCTCTCTGTCTCTCTCTGTCTCTGTGTCTCTCTCTCAAACACACACATTATACACACACACACACACACACACACACACACACACACACATATATATATATATATATATTGCATTTTATGTGTATATCTATATTTATACATGGAAGAAGTTTCAGGTGAACTACTTCAACAACCCACTAAGCAGAAATATATATCAAGTTCACCGTAATTACTTGTTGTTTATGGGGAGGTAGGTATGAACATTCATATGAACAACACATCATCTACCCACATTCCTTTTGATTTCTAACATAAGCAGATCAAATGGAAAGTTTTCCAACTCTATTAAATTTATAAGATAACTTTTCTTTTTTTAAATTAATTTATTAGTTTAGTTTCAGTTAACAAGATTCAATTCCATAGTTCCTTGATTTTCAAATTTCCTTTACTTCCCTCCCCCCTCCCCCCACTACAGCATATAGTCCAGTATAGGATCTGCAAATAAATTCATATTAGACATTATTCCAATTAAAAAGGTGTATTGTACTGGGTGGGATGAAAGATGGTAAAGAAGAAATAAAACCAAACAATGAAAAGAAAAAGATCATTTAGTTTGCTTCCATCAGGATTCAGGCTCAGTTCTTTCTAGTCATATTTCTGGATGGCACATTTCTCTCTTTCTTGAGTCTTTTGGGATTGACTTATATCACTGAATTGCTGAAAAGAGTCCAGTCTGTCATAATTGGTCATCACAGATACGGTATGTCTGTGATTGTATACAAATTTCTTCTGATTCTACTCTTCTCGCTCAGCATCAGTTTGTATAAGTCTCTCCAGGTAATTATGAAATCTGTCACCTCCTTGTTTCTTATAGCACAATAATATTCCATTGCATTCATATACCACAACTTGTTTAGCCATTCCCCAATTGATGGGCACCCCTTTAGTACCCAATTCTTTGCAACCACAAAAAGGGCTGTTATAAATATTTTTGTACATATGGGTCTTCCTCCCACTTCTATGATCTCTTTGGGATACAACCCTAGAAGTGGTATTGTTGGGTCAAAGGGTATGAAATTTTTATAATCCTTTGGGCATAATTCCAGATTATTCTCCAGAATGGTTGGATAAGTATACAACTCGACCAGCAATGTATTCGTGTTCCAGTTTGTCCACATCCTCTCCAGCATTTGTCACTTTCTTGTTTTGTCATCTTAGCCAATCTGACTGGAGAGATGTGGTATCTCAGAGTTCTTTTGAATTGCATTTCTGTAATCAATGGTGATTTAGAGCATTTCTTCATATGTTTATAGATATCTTTAATTACTTTCTCTGAAAACTGCCTGTTCATATCCTTTGACCATTTATCAATTGGGGAATGACTTGTATTCAGATAGATTTGGCGCAATTCTCTATAAATTTTAGAAATAAGTCCTTTATCAGAGACACAAGTTGTAAAATTTATTTCCCACCTCCCTCTTGATCTTGGTTACATTGGCTTTGTTTGTACAGAAATTTTCAATTTAATGTAACCAAAATTATGCATTTTGCATTTTATAATGCTCTCTAATACTTCTTTGGTCCTAAAGTGTTCCCCTCTCCACAAATCTGTCAGGTAAACTATTCCTTGCTTACAGTATCATCCTTTACACCTAGATCATGCACCCATTTAGACTTGATTTTGGTATATGGTGTTAGATAATGGTCTATGCCCAGTTTCTGCCGTATTGTATTACAGTTTTCCCAGCAGTTTTTGTCAAATAGTGCATTCTTATCCCCAAACCTGTGGCCTTTGGATTTATCAAACGATAGATTACTATATTCATTAACTGCTGGGTCTCCTGCACCTAATGTGTTCCATTGATCCACTATTCTATGCCTCTGCCAGTACCAAGCAGTTTTGATGACTGCTGCTGTATAATACAGATTAAGATCTGGCATAGCTAGTCCACCTTCCCTTTTCATTAATTTTCTTTTCATTAATTCCCTTGATATTCTAGACAGTTTGTTTTTCCAAATAAATTTTGTTATTATTTTGTCTAAATCTAAAAAGTAGTTTTTTGGTAAATTGATTGGTATGGCACTAAATATATAGTTTAGTTTGGGTAAAATTGTCATTTTTATTATATTAGCTCGACCCAGCCATGAGCAATTGATATTTTTCCAACTATTTAGAACTGATTTTATTTGTGTGAGAAGTGTTTTGAAGTTGTGATCACATAGATTCTGAGTTTATATTGGCAAGTAGATTCCCAAATATTTTATAATGTCTACACTGACTGTAAATGGGATTTCTCTTTCTATCTCTTGCTGTTGAGTTTCATTAGAGATGTACAGGAATGCTAAGGATTTATGCGGGTTTATTTTATATCCTGCAACTTTGCCAAATTTATTTATTGTCTCAAGTAGTTTTTTACTTGATTCTCTCAGATTCTCTAAGTATATCATCATATCATCTGCAAAGAGTGATAGCTTGGTCACTTCTTTGCCTAATTTGATTCCCTTGATTTATTTTTCTTCTCTAATTGCTACTGCTAGTGTTTCTAGTACCAGATTGAATAAGAGGGGTGATAGTGGACAAACTTGTTTCACTCCTGATCTTATTGGAAAGGCTTCTTGTTTATCCCCATTGAATATAATATTGCTGATGGTTTTAAATAGATGCTATCAACTATTTTAAGGAAGGCTCCATTTATTCCTATACTTTCTAGTGTTTTTAATAGGAATGGGTGTTGTACTCTGTCAAAAGCCTTTTCTGCATCTATTGGGATGATCATGTGGTTTCTGCTAGTTTTATTGTTGATATGCTGAATTATACTGATGGTTTTCCTACTATTAGGAAACCATCCTTGCATTCCTGGAATGAATCCTACCTGATCAGGGTGTATTATTTTTGTTATAAGCTGTTGGAATCTTTTGGCTAATATTTTATGTAAAATTTTTGTGTCTAAATTCATGAGGGAAATAGGTCTATAATTTTCTTTCTCTGTTTTATCACTTCCTAATTTAGGAATCAGTACCATATTTGTGTCATAGAAAGAGTTTGGTAGGACTCCTTCTTCACTCATTTTCCCAAATAGTTTGTAGAGTATTGGAATCAATTTTTCTTTAAATGTTTGATAGAATTCACTAGTAAACCCATCTCTCCCTGGAGATTTTTCCCTAGGGACTTCATTGATGGCTTGTTTGATTTCTTTTTCTGAGATGAGGTTATTTAGGTAATTTACTTCCTCTTCAGTTAATCTGGGTAACTTGTGATTTTGTAAATATTCATCCATTTCACTAAGATTGTCATATTTATGTGCATACAATTGGGAAAATAATTCCTCATTATTTTTTTGATTTCCTCTTCATTGGAGGTAGATTCACCCTTTTTATTTTTGATACTCATAATTTGGTTTTCTTCTTTCTTTTTTTTTATCACATTGACTAAGGGTCTATCAATTTTGTTGATTTTTTCATAGAACCAGCTCTTAGTTATATTTATTAATTCAATAGTTTTCTTAAGTTCAATTTTATTAATCTCACCTTTGGTTTCCAATATTTCTATTTTAGTACTAAATTGGGGATTTTCAATTTTTTCTTTTTCTAGCTTTTTCAGTTGCATGTCCAATTCATTGACCTCCCTTCTCTCTGCTTTAATTAAGTATGCACTCAGGGATATAAAACTTCCCGAGCACTGCCTTTAGTGCATCCCACAAATCTTGGTATGTTGTCTCATTATTATCATTCTCTTGAATGAAATTATTGATTGTGTATATAATTTCTTCTTTGACCCATCTATTCTTTAGGAATAAATTGTTTGATTTCCAATTAGTTTTTAGTCTATCTTTCCCCTGGCCCTTTATTGCATACAATTTTTATTACATCATGATCTGAGAATGATGCATTTAATATTTCTGCCTTTTTGCACTAGATTGTGAGGTTTTTATGCCCTAGTACATGGTCTATTTTAGATTATGTACCATGTACTGCTGAGAATAAAGTAAATTCATTTTTATCCCCATTCAGTTTTCTCCAGAGATCCATAATATCTAGTCTCTCTAAGATTCTATTCACCTCTTTAACTTCTTTCTTGTTTATTTTGAGGTTAGATTTATCGAGTTCAGAGAGGGGAAGATTAAGGTCCCCCACTAGTATAGTTTTGCTATCTATTTCTTCCTCTAATTCCTTTAACTTCTACTCTAGGAATTTGGATGCTATACCACTTGGTGCATATGATATTAAGTAGTGATATTGCTTCATTCTCGATGGTGCCTTTTAATAGGATATAGTTTCCTTCCTTATCTCTTTTAATTAGATCTATTTTTTGCTTTTGCTTTATCTGAGATAAGTATTCCTACCCCTGCTTTTTTTTTACTTTAGCTGAGGCATAATAAATTTTACTCCAACCTTTTACCTTTACCCTGTGGGTATCCCTTTGTTTCAAATGTGTTTCTTGTAGACAGCATATTGCAGGATTATGGTTTTTAACCCATTCTGCTATCTGCCTCTGTTTTATGGGAGAGTTCATCCCATTCATATTCACAGTAATGATGACTATCTGTCTCTTCCCCTCCATCCTATTCCCTCCCCTGTTTATGTTTTTGTTTCTTCCTTCTCGCTTCCCCTCCTTGAAGTTTTCCCTTTTGACTGCCCCCTCCCACAATGTTCCTACCCAGTGGCCCCCCTTCTTAACCTACCCTCTCCTCTTACTACTATTTCCCTCCCTTTTAATCCCCACTTTAGTATCCTCCTTTTCACACACCCCCCCTTACCCTTCCACTATCTATAGGACACAATATGATTTTATACTTATCAGAGTAAATTACTCCCCATTTGATTCCAAACCAATGAGAGTAAATTTCAAGCAGTGCTCCTCTCCCTCCCTCCTTTTCCCCTATTTAGTGAATTATGTGTCTATTCATATTCGAATCTTAAACTTCACTGATTAAGTTGTTCCCTCTTTGAACCAGAACCAGTGAGAATAATGTTTAAATGATGTTCCTCTCCCTCTTTCTTTCCCCTCTTCAATATTGTGTTTTAATGCCTCTTCAGATGGCATATTTTACCTTTTTCTATCTCGTCCTTTCCTTTTTCCCATTACCGTCCCTTTGATCCCCTTAATAGTTTTTTTTTAGACTTCAGGTTAGTGCATTCATACCCACACCCTCTATCTAAGTATAGCCCTTTTGAAGGTCATGATAATCATAAAGATTTCGAATACTGACAGTTATCATCTCCACATATAGGGATGTGAACATTTTGCTCTTGTTGCATCCCAAGTAATGAGCGTGTGTTTGTGGATGTGTGTGTGTGCACTTATTTATATGTGAGTCTGTGTTTCTCTTGTGTACCTTTTTATGTCTTTCTTGAGTCTTGTAATCGGAGATTGAATTTTCCATTGAGCTCTGGCTTTTTCATCAGGAAAGTCTGGAAGTCCCTTATTTCATTAAATGACCATCTCCTTGACTGAAATATTATGCTCAGTTTTGCCAGGTAGTTAATCCTTGGTTGTAGTCCTAGCTCTCTTGCCCTATGAAATATCAGATTCCAGTCCCTCCACTCTTTTGATGTAGAAGTTGCTAGGTCCTGTGTGATCCTAACTGAAGTTCCTCGATATTTGAATTTTTTCTTTCTGGCTGCTTGTAGAATTTTTTCTTTAATCTTGTAATTCTGTAATTTGGCTACTATATTTCTTGGAGTTTTCAGTTTGGGATCTCTCTCAGGAGGAGTCTGGCGAATTCTATCGATAGCTATTTTATCTTCTGATTCTAGGACCTCAGGACAGCTTTATTTGATAATCTCTTGGAGGATGTTGTTTAGGCTGCTTTTTGCATCATGGCTTTCTGGTAGACCAATAATTCTTAAGTTGTCTCTCCTGGATCTGTTCTCTAGGTCAGTTATTTTTCCAGTGAGATATTTTACATTTTCTTCCAATTTTTCAATCGTCTTGTTTTGTTTGATTGACTCTTGCTGCATCATAGAGTTCTGAGTTTCAGTCTGATTGTTTCTAATTTTTAGTGAATTATGGTCTTCAGTTAGTTTTTGAAGTTCCTTTTTAGGGAGGTATTTTCTCCAATTACTTCACTGAGACTTGTTTCCAAGTTGGTCACTGCTTCCCTGATTTGGTATTTAAAATTTTTCTTAAGCTCCTCCAGGAATGCTATTTGGGCTTGAGACCAGATCATGTTTCTGTCTGTGGTCTCAGGTGTGTGTAGAGAGTCTATATTGTCCTGTGTATTTAGTTGTTCTTGCCCTACATAGTAGGCTTGAATAGATTTTCTTGCCTTCTTCTCCTTTTCAGTTTCCTCCCTTCCCATTTTGACTTCCTGTTTCTTAGTTTCTCAGGCTATGAGTTTAGGGCCTGATCCTTGACTTTGAATACATTTGGGTGGCTAGTTTATGGCTAAGTCAGGGAAGTCAGTGAGGAAAGTAGATGCATATGTGGGGGTGAGTCTGATCACTTCATATTTCTGTCTCTATACCCCTGGGCTATAAGTAGGCTTTTGTTGGTGAGGTGGGGTGGGGCTTGTTAGGACCCCTCCCTCTCTTCTCTTCAGGCTCCTGGATGTCTCAGTTACACCCCTTCTTGGAGACTCTCAAGCCTGGGGCTATTTCCATTAACTTGGGATTTCAATCTGGGTGGGAGACTTATCTTTGGGTTTTCTGCTTCATGATGGAGGGATGGGAGGATCTGAGCAGCTAGAATTTACTTTGCCATTCCAGCCCCTGTATTATACAGGCAGGCAGTTTCTAAGCTTCCAGGCTGGGGGCCAAATGCACCTGGAGAAGCCACTCTCTCCCCTGGGGGCCCAACTCTCCTACCTGGCTCCAATGACCCTTCCCATCTGTTGGTGAGATGAAGGAGAGATGACTGCAATTCATCCTTTGTAAGTCTGCAGGCTGGGGCTTTTCCTCTCTCTGGTGTAGTCTGCTTGTCTGCTCTTAGGTCTGACTTCTGCAGACCGCACACACTCTGTACTCATTTTGTCTGGACACACTGGGCTACCTCCTAGTGTGGACTCTGCCATGCTCGGTCTTCTAGTGGGCTCCATCACTCCAGAATCCACTCAGATTCACCCTTTGAGACTTAGTGACCAAGGAGCTCAGTGAGGTTACTGCTTCCTTTCCGACATCTTGGCTCCTCCCCAGTAACTTTTCAATTGCATTATATTATTTTCAATATCTGAAAAGAGGATATACTTATAATACGATACAGCTTGTGCATAACTCTAATTTAAGACAGAAGAAAAGCCTAAATATTTGGTAAGAGAATTATATTTAATCAAGTTCACTGTTTTTGGATGATATTATTTAGATGGCTGTAGAACTGTGGCTAAAGAAGTCTGTAAGAGGAACTATTACCCAATCAGTTTTAACAACTTGTATTAATAGCAATTGACAGTTCTGTGTCCACAGTCTTGAAGTTTATAGAACCAATTGTTCAGGAAATCCCTTTTCTTCACTCTTGACAGGCTAAGATTTGGAGAAAAAAAAACAAAATATTTTCTTCACAATTTTTTTTTCAAAATTTCCTCTTTGCATAGACATCTCATATGCTTGATACAGGGTAGATATTTCTTTATCCTATTTTGAAATATTTTCTTTTCACACTTATAAGTGTGCCATTTGGTTTTAAATGGGAAACTTGTGGGAAAAGGAGGATTGTGGCAAAGTGACTCCTATGATACTTACCTGTTCTTATTCAGGGAGTGACCAGGAGAAAGAAGGTATCTACTTTGTTCTTGAAATCTATTCACAGGACTTGAAGGACACCTGCAAAGACAGGTTCCTCTTTCCCTCTCTGGCAACAAAGTTTTGGGTTCAACTGAGACAGAGTCAAAGAACAGTTATTCTTTCTAATTAATATTAGGACTCTCCACTAGAATGAGAAACCCTTTTAAAAAGCATTGATCCCTTACCAATGATTTCTTTTTTGATGGAGTATTCTGATTTACTTCTTGATGGCCCAGATTTGATATTAATCACATCAGAGAAATTTCCAAAGAAGGATCTTCTGACTTTTTTTGTTTAGGTCTATATGACGGGATATGTAATCCACATCCAGGGAAGAAAGAATGAAGAATTTTGGGATGTGAGTAGGAGTCATAACAATGTAGAAAATATCCCTGTTCTTTTCTGATAGTTTATTTTTTGAAGATGGCTTACTTACTATAAAAGTGGTCCAAGAATACATGTCTGCTATAGCACTCATTATCGCAAATTGTGATGTGTGCATCAATGTTATCTTAACCTGCAAGACTTTTGAAACCCAAGACATTTGGCTAATTTAATTCTCACTACTAAAAATACTGGAGGAGGACTTTTCTCTTATTAAACCAAAGGGCTCCCATTACATCACTGGGCAGCCACACACCATTGGCATGGTAACTAAGGAAAATTTTACACTCTCACTCTATGATTCATGCTTCTCCAGAACAATTAATGAAACTCAAAATATTTAACATATAAAAAATACACCAGGGGCGGAGCCAAGGTGGCGGAGTAGAAACAGCTCTTCCAAGCCTCTCTGCCCCCAGATTCCCCTCAAACTATGTCAAAGGGGACTCTGAACAACTTCTGGAGCCCCAGCACCCACAGAACGACACAGAGAAGCTAACCTCCCTGTTAGGGTTCCTAGGTTCTCGAACCTACAAGAACATATTTACCTTTTCCCAGCATTGGACATCTCCAGCTTCTAGACTTTCTAGAAGATCTTACCCACGCAGAACACCCTTCTGATTTTGGTAATTATCTTTATTTGTCTCAGGACATACACGCGAACTCAGCCAGGTCTCTCCCTGGACTCCTCCCAGAACTCCCCGCCCCGTCAGGCAGCCTCCTCTTATCTAGCCTCCAGTTCCGGGTCATTAGCACCGCCTTCCTCTCCACTGCAAGCCAATCGTGTACTGCCCCGAGAGTGAGGGGTGGTAACCCACTGCCCACATGGACACGTCAGCTCATCGGGCTAAGAGGTTTCGGTGTAACAGACCAGGAAGTCTCCTAATCAGGAAGTCTCTCTACTGCCACGTCGAAACTTAAGATTGTTTTGCTGACGGTCCTTGTGGCCTTCCGGGTTCCTCCCATAGCTTGTTACTGATAGGCCAGGGACACTCCTGCCACTCCCAGGCTGTCGCTCTGCACCCCAGTTGGCTAAGGACTCTTCACCTCCCGATGAGGACAGCCCAGCAGCCCTGCAGGAAGGACCAGCGCAGAGGTCTGGGAGAGGGCAGCACAGAGCGCAGGAGCCAAGCCCAGGTACAGGTGAGCCGAGGTTTTAGCCCCAGGGCGACAGGGCCAGCAGCCGGCTGGAGGAACCCCAGAACACCAGGAACCCTGGTGACTCCAGAATTATCAACATAGACATGCCTAGGACAAAGTAAGAGGTTAGTGTCCTATGGACTTTGGGACCTGTATTTGGGGAATGCGTCAGCTCCCTCCCCTGGCGGCTAGAAGCCGCTGAGGAGACACGCCATTTTGTAGTTTTCAGAGGCAGATCCGGCTCCCAGCCTACAAATCGTGGGGAGATCCAGCGATCAGTCTTGGGGGGTAAACGCTCTTGCTTTAACATCCCTGGATCTGGATTGTGATCTAGGGTGGAAGTTGTGGGTGGGTTTACAGCTTGCCAGAAACGGAAGTTGCCCCCAACACGTTCGGGACGAAAATTCCTCTAGCTGGCCTTAAAGCCATAGTGTAGCAACAAGGCCAAAAGTCAAGCAATTAAGTGGCAACATGCCAAGGCAAAAGAAACAGAAAAATGCAACCCTAGACTCCTATTTTGGGGGCATAGAGCGGGAAAAGGACTGTGAGGTCAGAAGTCCTGCTCCAAAAGCCCCAGGGGAAAACATGAGAGGGTTGCAGGCCATAGAGGACCTTAAGAAGGACTTTAAAAATCAAATAAGAGAAGTGGAGGAAAAATTAGAAAGAGAAATGAGAAGGATGCAGGAAAAGTATGAAATGAGGTCAACAGCCTGACTGAGGAAAACAACACCTTAAAAAATAGACTAGCTCAAATGGCAAAGGAGGCCCAAAAGGGCAATGAGGAGAAGAATGCCTTAAAAAGTCGAATTTGCCAGATAGAAAAAGAATCTCAAAAGTTCACTGAGGAGATTCATTCCTTCAGAGTTAGACTGGAGCAAATGGAAGCTAGTGACTTTATGAGAAATCAAGATGCTGTTAAGCAGATCCAAACAAATGAAAGATTAGAAGGCAATGTGAAATATCTCATGGGAAAAACCACTGACCTGGAAAATAGATCCAGGAGAGACAATTTAAAAATTATTGGACTACCTGAAAGCCATGATCAAGGAAAGAACCTAGAAATCACCCTTCAAGAAATTCTCAAGGAAAACTGCCCTGATGTTTTAGATCCAGAGGGCAAAATAGAGGTTGAAAGAATCCACAGATCACCTCCTGAAAAAGATCCCAAAAAGAAAACTCCCAGAAATATTATAGCCAGGTTCCAGAATCCCCAGATCAAGGAGAAAATACTACAAGCAGCCAGGAAGAAACAATTTCAATATTGTGGAAACACAATCAGAATAACCCAGGACCTGGCAGCTTCTACACTGAGGGATCGAAGGGCATGGAATATGATATTCCAGAGGGCAAAAGAACTGGGACTGAAGCCAAGGGTCACCTACCCAGCAAAACTGAGTATTTTGTTTCAGGGGAAAATATGGTCATTCAGTGCAATAGAGGACTTTCAAGCATTCTTGAGGAAAAAACCAGAATTGAATAGAAAATTTGACATCCAGACACAAGAAGCAAGAGATACCTCAGAAGGTAATCAGGGAAAAGAAATCAAAAGGAACTTATCAAAGTTGAACTATTTACATTCCTATATGGAAAAGCAATAACTGTGACTGATGATGTCTTTCTCACTATGAAAATAATGGAAGAAGGGGGTGTGGTCATATGGATACATATGTGAATGTGTGTGTATATGGTTACAGTTATATATGGATAGAGGGCATAAGTTGAATTTGTTGGGAAGGGAGAATACTCAAGGGATGAAATTATGAGGTGAGAGAGGAAAGTGGCAAGAGGAGATGGGGAGAGACAGGGTAGGGTAAACTATCCCATGTAGAAGAAACAAGGGGAAGTGGTTGTAAGGGAGGGGAAGAATAGGAAGGCAAAAAGGCAAAACCACATTCTCATTGAATTTGGTTCTGGGAGAGAATGACATATATACTAAATGGGATATCTCAACCTGCACCAGAATAGGGGGAAGGGGGATGAGATGAGGGATGATGGATGGGAGGGCATCCTTGAGGGGAGGGGAGGTTGGAAGTACACACTATAGAAGAGGGACAGGATCAAGTACGGAATGGACCAGGTGGGGGGTGGGATGAGTGGGAGGGAATTATAAGCAGCCTTGTACAATGTATCTACTATGACAATGTCTTGCATAGCTAGACACGTACAACATATACTGAATTACTTATCTCCCAAGAAGGAATGGGTGACAAGGGAGGAAGGAAATGGATCTGAAATGTGAGGTCATAACATTAAATGTTTCAAATATATATAAATCCTATTATTAATACTCTTTTGCTTGTAATAGGGAGATAAGATGTGCAGGCATTGGGACTCAAAGATTCACCTTCCTCTAATGGAAAAGTCGATGGGGGTAGGGGAGAAGGTATGGGAGAGAGCAGATTGGAGGAAGCGATATCTTGTGGGACTACTATTCTGGGAGGTTGGGTAGGGGAATAATGGAGGGAAAATGATTGTAACTCAAAATCTGGCGGAAATGAATGATGTAAAACAGAAGTTAATAAAGCATTTGTTTAAAAAAAAATACACCAATTTGCAAACCTTAGATGAAATAGGTATGAGATTGATATTAAATACATCTGTACAACTTTGAACCTATCATGATGTATACACTTATTTTTTCTGGAGAAAATGATTTAAAATTCAGATTTGAATTTTGTTTGACCTCATTCATATAGGAACTTTAGGCATCAAGGCAATACTTTGTACATACTATGTGAGATGAGATGATATTTGGGAAGCAAGTAGAAAAGTCCCTGACAAATAAGGAGTGCTATAGTAATTATACTACCATGTGTTCAAAATTTTACTTATTAATTAAATCTAGAGCCTATTCTTTTTTAAAAAAGCAATCAGAGTTACATGGCCAGTCATTATTTGTGTGTGGTTGCTCATTTAATGAGTCCTTGACTGATCCCAGGTCATCCCAACTCTGGCGCCAGCGCTCTTACTGACTGCCCCACCTAGCTGCCCCGCTAAGCCTTTTCTTGCATCATGTTAGCAAAGGAACTTAGAAGTGCAACAGTACTTTTATGAGACTATTTTAACTATTTAAATACACAATGCTTTCTCCATGTTAGAAAATGATGCAAGGGAGATGAGAAAATTAGTATTAATTACCTCCTGTGTGGCCACTACTGAGCTAGGCAATTTTAAGGTGACAAAGAAATTAAAGATATGATTTAGGCTCTTGAGAAGTTTACACTTTATTTGTTAATATATATATATATATGTATGTATACATATACATACATATGTATGTATATGTGTCTATACATATACATATACATACATATGTATATGTATACATACATATTGTTGCATATTGGAATACGTATGTATACATACCAATTTTTGCATATTGGAAATTTATCTTTAAGGAGACCTTTTTAAAGAGCTGCCTGGGGCTCTAAGAGATAAAAGTGTTTTACCCAAGGTCACATAAGCTATACATAATGAAGATTACAATTCAGGTTACTAGACTCCAAGGTTAGAGATTCTTTCACACCATATTGCCTTTTTATATATTTATATATGAGAGAATAAAACAAAACAACACAAACCTTAATGTTAAACCAGTACAGTTTGTTATGCTTTAGAGAAGTGGAAGTATTTATTGTAAGAGACAGCTTTTGTGAAAAATTAATGAATCAATAAGTATTTACTAAATACCTACTATGTTCCAGGCACTGTAGTAGGTGCTAAACAATTTAAAAATTGATGTAAGATTTGAACAATGAGTAGAATTGAGTAGACAAAGGGAAGGTACATAATTTCTGACTAGGAGAATTTTCATGACATTTGCCATTTTCCAAATGGTCACATATTAAAAAAAAAAAAAGGAAGACTATTCCCAACACATGATTGGTAGTGGGAGGAAGGAGAGTAAGCAGATTAATCAGCAAGGTATGAAGGTGTGCATAAGGGCATTTGGTTGAATATGTAGGACATTTACATCATTAAGTAGGACTAAACTAATTATGAAGGATGTTGAAAGCCAGGCAGGTTAAATCATCTTGCAATGATAGGAAATAGAGAACTCCTGTAAGTTCTTAAACTAAGAACATTTTTTGGAGTAGGAAAAAATATTAACTACAATGGCTGGAAGTAGATCATCCAGCATGTATATGTATAAGACATGCCCTGTACTTTGCAACTACAATCATCTTTGATGAGCCTGTTTATTTATGTTGCCTCATTTCTCTTCATAGGCTGACAAGTCTGGCCTGAGATTATACCTTTCTGTTTGTATTCGTGGTTTTTGTGTTCTAATCTAGGATGATCTAATAAATACTTGTGCTTCTATGGAATTTTCCACACATCCCCCAATATTGATACTAGCATAGAGAAGAATTCTTGTCTTTGTAGACAGCAGCTGCTATATATGAGGAGAAAAGTTTGGTCTTAGAAGAAAATAGTCATAGGAAGTTATAGGATATTTTAAGTATGTATTATTTAGTAATCCAGATTCTCTGGCTATTTTACTTAAAGCAGTCAGACAAGAAGCATTTATAGCATTTATTCAGCATCAACCAAGTACAAAGCACCATGCAAAGTAATGCAGATAGAAAAAAAAGGACAAAAAAACCAAAAATACATGATCCCCAAATTCAAGGAGTTTACATTTTAATATGGAAGACAATATGCATAGAACTATGCACATAAAAGTATATCATTATTCTCTGGACTCAATCCTCTAAACCCTACCCATACTAGCAGATAGGGTCTCTAGATGGTGTATAGTACTTCATGTTCAGGTTTCTAAGGATAATTCTGAGGATTTTTATTTGTCTAATTCTATAGCACATGATACCAGTCTAGTAGCTGTCCCCATTATCAATAAAATATTTAAAATAACCACACTATCAATTAATCCAGTAACATCAATCAGCTTTTATAAAATATTATTCAATGAGTTGATA